>JAABKJ010075445.1:18343276-18439418 GCA_011634705.1 Andricus grossulariae | reverse complement strand
AAATGGTATTTTCGGCTCAAAAATTAAACAGTTTGGTAGAAAATTGAACTTTTTGGTTGGAAATTGATTTATTTGGTTGAAAATTCGTCTTTTTGGGTGGAAAATAATTTGTTTGGGTTAAAAATGCAACTGCTTGATTGAAAATTAATCTGTTTTAGTTGAGGATTCAATTGTTTTGTTGAAAATTCCTCTACGTTGGTTAAATGTAATTGTTTTTTAGTTTAAATTAAAATCTTTTTTGTTGAAATATCAACTATTACATAGTGCATGACCAAGTAATTCCTAGTTAATTTTAGTCACACTTTGGGATACAAATTATTACAATGTCAAGGAACTGCATATTTGAAACTGATACCTCATTTCAGATTCTGTTTTACGGGACGACCAATGAAAAGGTGTTCAAACTAATTGATTACTAGTTTCGAACAGGGACAAGAGTGATAAAAATGATGGATGAATAGTGGAAACTCCGAAGTTTTCATTGATAAGCACAATTGCATGATTTTAAAAGTTTTATATATTTTAGAAACTAACATCTTGAAAATGCCGATATTTCGTGTAGGCAATAGACTCATTGTTATAGGTTTTAAAAATGTGGACCATCTGAATTGTCAAAATGAACTAACCTTTTTTGAAGACGATAACACATACGTTCTCTTACAGTATCAGAAATATCCTGAACTGCTATCTGAATAGCTATTTCAAGTTTTTGGTTGATGGGCGTAACATTGGAAGTGTCGGGGAACAGAAAGGCACACTTCAATAAAAAATAATTCTATTTTTATACAGTAGTTTTCATAATATTTTTTGTTGAAAATAAGGATCTAATGAATATGAATCAATCTACTTTCTGCACATCAGCAAGTGTACAGTTTTCAATGCCTATTTCTGAAAAAGTCGAATTTTTGAGTACTCAAGTTTGAAATTGTTTAGTTTTTGAAGCTTATCAATTTGAAAATATTTTTTTGCAAGTCTCTGAATTGTTAATCGTTCAGATTCAACCATGAGTAATTAAAAAATGTGCTATTATGGGATATTTTATAACATTATAATTTTCATTTAGACTCCCGGTTCTCAATTTTTTTCACTAGTTACTTGCACTTGATGTCGAAGAATAAAAAAAATGTTCCAAATCAATATTCTTATCAAACAACTGCGTTTTGTCCACCCATGGACTTAGGAAAATTGAAAAATTTTCTTTAGTGACATTTATTGGTTCTTGATATAAGATAAGAGTTTGTGGTCAAAGTGAAACCCTGTGGTTGGCTCCTCTGATCGTAGAGCTACAAAAATGGTTTAAAAATATAAATCGGTATCATGCGACTAGAAGTGGTGCAGTATTTTCTGAAAAAGATTTTGATTTTTTGAAAAAGATGAAATTTTCTCGTTCAAGTGGAACATTGTCTGCTCTAATCAATGTTTGAATAATTTTTGTTTTCTAGTCTTTCTATGAAAGAATACAATAGCTTGGATACAATCCTTGAGTAGTTTTTCGATCAGGCAAGACCAGAAACTATGTTTCACTATGATGACATACTCTTGTCTTTTTTTAAAAAAGGCAAAAGCCAGCAAAGTCAGGAATTTGCAAACTTTTTCTCGCTCTCAAAAAAACATTTTTTGTTATTTTGTGGAATCAACAAGAAGTAATAAGTAAAAGAAGTTCTAGGAACCGGGCGTTCAAGTGAAAAATAGAGTTTTGTGAAAATTTTCCTCAGGGCATGGGTGGATGAAAGGCAGTTGTCTGATCATGATATTAAGTTGAAATTATTTCCAGTATTCTCTGACATCAAGTACAAGTAATCACAAAAGAAAACTTGTGGACAGGACATTTCGAATAAAATTATAACTAATAGAAGTCTATAGTTTACAGAGCTCGTGAGTGAACAAAATGCAGCTGTCTAGTAAGGAAACTGAGTTGAAACTTTTTTTGGTATTGTTCGACCAGGCGTTCAAATGGAAATCATAATGTTTCAAATAAAAAATAAAAATCTGTACCAAGCTTGAATATAATCTTCATCTAATTTCTGGATCAAATTGATCAACTGGTATTCACTAAAAATGATTAAATATCAAATTATCAGGTCATTCTAAAAGCTCATGGCAGATTTTTCCAAATTATCATAATTGTCGGCCATCCCAAGAATCTTTGGCTGCTCTTGAAAGGATTCTTTTGGTTGCTCAATGTGGAATGAGTAAAATTGTCCTAAATAACATGGTCGAAATGAGAATTAATTATATGAATACCAGAAAGTGAGGTTTCTTTATGAAAGCACGAAAAATTGATTTAATTGTCATCTACGAATCTTCATGAGATATGTATAAGAAAATCATATAATCAGCAATTGAAGTGCTCTAAAAATGTTTACAATGATATTCGAACATAAGGTTGAATTGTACGAAAAAGTTTTGTGTAAATAGAACATAGCCTTCCGATGAGAATATTGTGATGAATCTCATTCTGGTGTTTGACATTAAATAAATTAATTAACGAAATTGAATCCAAGAACAGAGTTTGAAGGAAATTCAGAATTTTTCTCGTGTATCGAATAATATAGCTTATTTTAATTAAATTTTTAAAATGACGTTATAATAGAATTATTATATCATGTATAATCGTATAATATATCACCCCTGCGATAATTGAATGAGAAATTCTTCATAAATTTAAACAACTTTAAAAAAATATTGAATATAATTCTGACGGTCTATGATGTTGCCAAAATAAGAAATTCCCGATAATAGATACTTTTCGAAATAAAATTGACGAAAGTAATAATAAAATGAAATTACGCTTAACAAAATCAAATCGTTTTCATAATAAATCAATTATAAAATAAAAAATGTAATAATTATATAACAGTATTTCGTTATTTATTATATTATTACCAGAATTTTTAATTGTTCAAATTCGGAAACCTTCCTGTGTCGAAAATGTTATAGTTTTGGATATATAATACTCTCAAAAATTTTATTTCGAAAATAATCTATTATCGGCAATTTGAAAATTCTATAATGTTATAAATTATAGGTAAATCTATCATTAAGGAATTTTCAATAGCAGGAAATTTTAAAATTTCGGGAATTTCCTATTTCTAATATTTTGTTGTACAGGTATTTTGCAGAGTCAGGAATTTCATTTGCTTGGATTTTTCAGTTGTCTCTAATATGTGGATTTTTGAAGATTTTCAACAAAATATTTATAAGCTTTTTGAAAATTTTAAGAGGTTTCAGGAGAATGAAAATTTTTTTTGAAGATCTATAGAAAAAATTTGTTATCCATTATAATAAATTAATTCTGAAATAAAATTTAAGATGATTCAAAAAGTTTTTAAGATAATAACAGAAAATAATTGAGATTTCAAAACATTTGAGAAAAATTCTTTCATGTCTGGGAAAAAATCTGGAAGAAGATTTGAACAGAATAAAAATATTTCCTAAAATTTGTTTGAAAAATTTTAATTTTTTTGAATTTTCTGAAGTTCCTGAATATTTTGGCGACTGATTTTAATTTTTCTCAAAATTTTTGACCAATCACTCAAACGAAAAAAAACCTTATACATTTTTGAGATTCTATCTTGACATACCTCAAATTTTCAACACTCTTTTTGGTCTCCTGTACCCTGAGGACACGGAGCGACCCGAGGATGACCGCCTTCTGCATTTTCCCCGCAAGTGTATCAGCATTTTCTTGACACGCAGGGATGCTTTTCAGGCTATTAACCAGTGAAACCTTGGCACTGGATTGCGATTTCGTAGCCTTGATGCAAGTGTGCTTCCGTCTATGTTAGTTGCCTTCAAACCACTCGGAGTTCGGAAACTGTGGTCTAGGTTTAGAACTGGTCTTGCCTTCTTTCTCGGATTGAGCTGATGTCCTGCTTGGGATTTGGTACATTTGTCCGGTTACTTTGTAGTTGGGTTCGCAGGTGGCTTGGGCAGAGAATTCGGTTTCGTTTTATTAAATTTGAACTGGCTAGACCTCACGATGGTCGGATTTTTCTTAGCTGCCGGGAGTGGTTGTGAATCCTTCCGCACGGTGGGGGGTTGTTTGCTCGGACTGGATTCTATGTACATCACCGTCGGATTGCTCATCGAGCACTGGATTTTGAGACAGGGCCTCGACCCAGCTTTTCAATTTTATTCACCACTTAAGAAGTCTGGTGGCGGAGTCCTCAACATAGAGCATCCTGTGAACGGGCTGATGACCACATGCTTACATGAATTTCCTTCCGTAAAGGTAGGGTTAAAAATTTTTCACTGTATATGGTACCGTAAGGCTTCCTCTTTATTGTTTGTAACTTATTTCACAAGCGCTCATTGCCTTTAAGTAATAGGTGATAGGCATGTCCATCCCATCTTTTTCTTGTTATATGGTGGCTCCAACAGCATGCTCTGAGGTATCTGTAATGAGTTTAAATTCTTTTTTAAAATCTGAATATTGAAGGATCGGCTCTCGACGAAGGTAATTTCGGATTTTATCAAAACTTTATTGATGACCTTTTTCCTATCTCCATTCAATACTATTCTTGATAAGATTTTCAAAGGCTTGAATAACTTGGCGCAGTCTTGAATGAATCAGCTATAGTCCAGAGTCTTCATACGGCGTAGAAACCCCTTTCGTACTTCGAAATTATTTCTTACCACATAGAATCCGCCGGAGCGCCTTAAACCAAAATTTCGAGTGTGCCTAGGTTCTTCAATCCATCCTCGGTTATTCTATACACTGCAGTAAGTTTTTTTGGTGGAATCACGAGTTCTTCTTGTATCGCTTGCAGTTTTATCATATTGACCCCTGAACCTGGATCGACCAGGAAAAATGGCTTCGAATTGCGAAATACCGTGGCAATCATCATGAATACTGCGGAATCTTCAACTTGGTTCCGGGATCGGAACAACCTGCGGAGAAAATGATGCTCTGAGTATGGGAGACGCGGGCGGGGATATCCAGAATGGTATCCGGGAATTTGCTCGAACCTTGGGGAAGGGTTTTATTTATCACATCCAAGGAGGGTTGTTGTGCCACCCTAATATGTGGGGACCGATATCTCTAAAGTGGAGTTATACTTCTTCACTTCTTTGACATGTTAAGCATACTCGTATTTTTACGCTAAGTCCTTTAAAATACATGTGTCCACGAAGGTCACCATTTCGTCCAAAAGTCTGCGAATGAAAGCTCGTTAAAAAAAAAGAAACGTCCCCTAAAAAATCACAGGTGGATCGTGCTAAATGCTTTTTAAGACATACTAATGCTTACTATATTTCCGAAATGACAATCAACAATTCGCTTTCGGTAATTAATTGTTTTATCCTCTTATAAACGCCGAGATCACGCGTGACATTATCTAGGGTTTAAGTTGATCGGTCTGAACGCTGGGAAATTGCTGATATTACCGCTTCAGGTTTTAAGGGTATCTTGAAAACGTTAATTTGTCTAGAAATTTGTTATTTATTGGTAAAAAAGACTCACCTCATTACTTAATAATTCTTAGAATCTTCGAGATAATTTTAAAACCATTGGATCTCTTTCATCATTCTCATTAAGCGTAATTGAGAATATCAATGTTTGAAGGAAATATGCATGACCTCAGCAATTTGAATTTTCATCATGAATTTTCATTATGTTACAGGTCAAGCAGATCAAGAATCGATTTTTTTCTGTAAACTTACGAGTAAGCGGTAACGTGACAGGGGTGAAAAAGAAATGTAATCATATCTCACCACAACCACCACCAGCTTGTCACATACGAGATAATATCACAGCCCCACAAAAAAAGTAGGTTGTCCGACGGACAAGAGTAATCATATCCTATGGATTTTGGGTCGCTGAATCCGAATCTAAGGTCAGAATTCTGAAATCACCTGGATGCTTTTTTCTAACCTCAAGAAACATAGTTTGTTTAGCTATTTTTGCATTGAAAAATATATTCAAAAAACCCAGTTTTTTTCAATCTCGACAACAGATTCGAATTGAGCGGCAAAAAATACATAGAAATGGTCTTCTTGGTCCGTTGGGCCCAATACTATGCGGTGGGGTAGGGTCTGTACAGAAAACAATACCCTAAAGCCTTGCCGGAAAGAATTTGATGTTTCGCTAACCCGAAGTGGTCACATCCTTTGGATTTCGTGTCGTTGAATCCGAATCCGAACTCAGAGTTCCAAAATTAGCTATTTCCACTTCCTAACTTCACAAAACTTGTTTTTGTGTTGATTTTTTGGTGATAGAAAACGTGTTATCAAACAATGCAAGCTTGTTCGGAAATTCTGACAGAATAAACATTTAGCGGTTCGAAGTACATAGAAATTGCCTACTTCCACAACGCCCATAACCAGCACCGTTGACTAGAAGAGTGGGAGGGGCTCAAAGAAAACCCCAGCGTGAGGGGGGGGTGGGGCTAAGCCTAGGAAGAGACACAAGCCAAGCCCCTGGCGGTGGTAGTGATGGACACGACCCACCCAGACTCATTTCTCACTGCGGAGCAGTTCGAGCTCTTAAGGCAGGACACTCGGAAGTTGCTCGAAAAAGTTTCCTAAGATCAATGGCCAAAATTCATGACTTTCTTCTCTAGAGGAGGGGTCTTCGTATTTGTCGCAGCCAACTCAGCGGCTAAACCTTAGCTGAATTATTCAGTGGCCGAGACAAGGCCCTGGAAAGGCGCAAACTTAAAACTATGTGGGGTTGTGTTGCTCCAGCAGATGTCAACTTTGAGGTAGCAGGCCAGGGATAGGAGGAGCTTGTCGGGACACAGGAAACCCGGGAGCAGACCTAAAGTGATTGCTCCTGGCCTAACCACTACACAAATTAACTTGCATCACAGCAAAGGCGCCTCTGCGTTTCTACAGAAGGCACATAGGCATCTCGTTAATCCAGGTGGTCAGTTCGCTATACCATGAGGGGTTTAGGGGGGGGGGGCTGGTTATTGCTATAGGGACCCCAAGGCTTTCAAACCAAGGTCCTGCATACTGGCCACTGTATTATGTAGCCAATCTTTAGTCCTTTTGTAGGCTGCGACAAATACGAAGACCCCAACCCTACATAAGTAAGTCTCGAATTTTGGCCATTGATCTGGTGACACTCCTTCGAGCACCCTCCAGGTGGCCTCCTTGAAGAGCTCAAACTGCTCCGCAGTGAGCAGTGAGTCTCGGTAGCTCTTCTTCACCATCACCACCGTCAGAGGGTTCAGCTTGTTCCTCATCATAGGAATAGCCCCCCCCCCCCCCCCTAGTTGGTTGAAAAATATTCTGATTTAGAGGATTCAAGTATTTTTTGGAAATTCGTCTTTTTGGTTAAATTTAACTGTTTTATATTTAAAATTAAAATATTTTTTGGTTGAAATATCAACTTTTACATGTTTTTTGAAAATCCATACTTTTAGGTTGAAAATTAAAATTTGTATGTGGAAAACTCATCTGTATTGTAGAAAATTCGTCTTTTTTATTGAAATTTCGATGTTTAGAAGTTCTGAAAAAATTTCAAAAATAATTTAAAATGTGAAAAATGTAAAACAGCATGTAGATTTTTTAAGATTTTGAAATAAAGTTTTGAAGTATTTTAAGGATTTTTAGACTATTTAAAATATAAATAATTTAACTTTCAATTTAGGAAGTGTTCAGCTTATAAACAAATGTGACTGTTCAATGTTTATTATTTCTATTTTAAAAGTTCTTAAAATTATATAATTTTGAAAAATTTTCAATTCAGTGATAATTTTTCAGGTGAAAAATTAATTTTCAACCTAAAAAAACGAATTTTCAACAAAATGGATAAGTTTTCAACTAGAAATATAAATTTTAACCAAAAATAGACGAGTTAATATTTTAGTTTAAAAAATTGAATTGCAACAATTTTTTATTTAAAATTAAAGTTGAGAATTGATCTATTTTCACTCAAAATTCAAGTACTTGGTTGAAAGTTTAACTAATTTTTTTTTTAATTTATCTTTTTGGATTGAAAATTCAACTTCTTGATTAAAAGTTCAACTACTTTTAAAAACTAATTTTTCTGGTTGAAGATTCATCTTTCTAGTTTAAAATTCGTCTTTTTGGTGAAAATTTGAGTATTTTGTTCAAATTTCGTTTTTTTGCAAATAAATTTTGTTAATTGAAAATTCAACTGTTCCATGCTTAGTCGAAAATCGATCTTTAATAGTTAACAATTTAATTATTTGGTTGTGAATTCAACTATTTCGTTGAAAATTCTTTTTTTTTTAATTTTAATTCCACTGTTTTTAATTTAAAACAATAATCTTTTTCGCTTGAACTATCAACCGTTTTTTTATTGAAAATTAAAATATTTTCAAATTTATATATTCTTTGTAAAGAATTCATTTTTTTATTAAAAATTCAACTTCTTGATTAAAAGTTGAACTACTTTTAAAAATTAATTTTTCTGGTTGAAGATTCATCTTTCTAGTTGAAAATTCGTATTTTTGGTGAAAATTTGAGTATTTTATTTAAAAGTCGTTTTTTATAAGTAAATTTTATTAATTGAAAATTCAACTGTTCCAGACTTAGTCGGAAATAGATTTTTAATCGTTAACAATTTAATTATTTCGTTGAAATTTTTTTTTTAATTTGAATTCCACTGTTTTTAATTTGAAATAATAATCTTTTTCGGTTGAAATATCAAATATTTTGTATTAAAAATTAAAATATTTTTTTATATAAATATTAAGTATTTCGTCAAATTATTACTAATTCAGATTTAAAAGGCATATTCATGAAGGGTGAGATCCTCGCTTTAAATGATAAAATTTAAACAAATAAAAGACCAATTTATTTATTAAATTAAATTAATGAAATGATAAAATGCATAATTATAGAAGTAGTTATGAAGCACAGAGTCTAGTATAGAGTTATAGACTGTACGAGGAAGCGGATTGAATGAAGGCGAGTGAGAAATAAAAGGCGAAAGGGTTGAGTGGAATGCGGCTCAAAGTGGGAGCAGTGCAGGAGCCAAGTGGAAAGACAAGTTGAAGAGAAAAGATGCAAGTTTACGAGGATAAGGAGGAAAGAAAGAAGGAGTGAGAGTGGGTGACTCGGGACTCGAGAGAGGCAGAGAAAGGGACCACTCGAACATGCGACCGGTCTCCTCGGGTGCCTCAGGTACCTTAATGGGCCTTGCCTCGGTGGTGGGGGGCGAGCGGACCCAAGTGGAGGGGATGCGCTCCCAATTGGAGGGGAGCGCTACCCAATGGCCTGACATCGCCGACTGGGGGTACCGGCCCGCTTGCAGCGATTCCCATTTCACAGAAGACCGGTCGCCTTCTGAGTAACCGGTTGTCGCTCTACAACTCTTTCTTCTGCAAATTTTCAGCAAGTTCAGTTCCTCTTCAGATGTCACGTCCTTCACAGATGTGACAATTTAAATATTCTTAGTTTCTCGAGTTGAACTTCAAAGTGGAATTCTAAATTTTACATAAAAATTAAAAATAATTTATATTAAAGTACCTTCAATTTGATTGGATGAAGATGAACGGGTCCAGCGTGGATGTAGTTTGGGATCCGCAGACGCAGATGAGTTCCTTGGATTGCTGGGATTACTCGATCGAATTGGCATGTCTTCAAGGACCAGAAGGTAGAGGAAAATCGGCCCTTTTTTTAAGGGAACTTTATTTTCTTGTAGACTTTGTAAAGGAAGATTTCGGGTCTTCGGTGGGGTGGCTTCCCACCTTTAAGTGCAATTTCTGGATTATTGTGATTATTTATCAGTGATCAATGAGTGGATAGTGTCACGGTTGAGTGATTAACAAATAGAATGTGTTACACTTTAAATTGTTGAAAATTTAGGACAGGGAGTGTCATTCCTATTCAAACCACTATAATATCGAGCATCGACCTTAATGATATTTTTTTATCGCACGTTCTAAAATGGGACTGTCTAATTATTTCCAATAAGTTCTTTTAATTTTATTTGGATGAGGATTTTGTATTTGCATTTTGTTTTTTCACTTTTTTTATTTTGAATGGAAAATTCTATTTTTGTACAAAAATCTTTTCATCTTTGTGAAAATAAAATTTTCGTTTAGACATAATTTATTGCAATGGGTATGACTTGACAACATTAATTGGAACGTAATTATTTCGTTAGTCTCAAGAATTTCGAGAAAAAAAAAGTAAACAGGATAGTCTGATTTTTTCTTTTATACAAACAAATTTTCCTACTTTTTTTTACATAAATTCAACAATTTAGTAGAAAGTTCAACTATTTGGCAAAAAATTTAACTTTTTTGTAGAAAATTCTTTTTTTTTTAGTTTAAAATAAATTGTATTAAATTAAAATTGGACAATTTCATTTTTTATTAAAAAATAGATCTTCAGTTTAGGAAGTCAAATATTCGGTTGAAAATTTATGTAATTTGTTGAAAATTATTTTTTTTGAAAATTTGAGCTTCTTGGTTGAAAATTCATGGATTTTGTTGAAAATTCGTCTTTTTTGGTAGAAAATCTTTTTTTTTTTTAATACAGCTGTTTGATTGAAAATCAATCTCTTTTTATTTAAAATTCAAATCTTTTTTCTAGAAAATTCACCTGTTTCCTAGAAAATTAGAATTTTGGCTTGAAAATTCAACAATTTGGTAAAAAAAAGTTCAACTATTTAATTTTTAGTTAAAAAATAGATCTTTTTTAGTTGAAAATTAATAATTAATATATTATTAATAATCATTAATAATTTAAAATTCCACTATTTGCTTGAAAAGACTCACGGTAATAAAGCACCCCAAGGGAACAGAATTTACTACGTCCACGTCGTTGTTCCTGGGTAACGCTAAAAGTGAATAGAACTTATTTAGAAAAAATCCTACTAATGCCATGCAAGGGAACTAACGCAAATTTAATACCCCGAAACGTGAGAGGCAAAGGTAATCTACAGTAAACAACAATCATATAGATATGAAGATTTAGTCCACCAGACGTAAATTTTTTTTCCATCTGAAAAATAAAGAAAAAATCACCATTTTTGGTATTTTTCCAGCTTATTTAGAGTTTTAAAGACAAACTACGATATAATTGGGTTATTTTCACTGCGAAATTGGATTGAGCGACCCAAAAAATTATAAAGGGATGGTAATTAGGTTCACTAGACATAAAAAGTTCCATTTTTGCCCAAGAAATACAGCAAAAATCGCTGTTTTTGTCATTTTTACGTCCACTTCTGCGTTTTTCGGAAGAATATCAGCCAGATGGGTTATTTGAAATTAACCGAAAAACAAAAATTGAAGAAAATATGTAATCAAAACTGTTACCAAAACAGATTTATTTTCAATCAAACATTTGCATTTTCAAACAACACAGATGACATTTCTACCAAAATAGTTAAATTTTTTACCAAAATGGACGTATTTTCTAACAAAATACTTGAATTTTGAACCAAAAATGGAATGATTAGGCGGTTGAATATTTAGAGAAAAAGATTACCTTTTTATCCAAAAATATTAATTTTCTACCATGAAAAAACAATTTGCAAGAAAATGTATAAAAGAATTTTTAACTCTAACACCAAATTTTGGCTCATTTCGAGAGTCGTGGAATGTTGCATCGAACTTCCATCCACCTCACAAATTTTGAAGCAACTTCTCTGCTCTACGCTATTTGGTTCAAACAAACTGGCCCACAAGTTCAATGAATAAATTTCCTTAAATTTCTAGTAATTTCCGGTAACTTTTGCGGTAATTTGTAGTGAATTATCGTAAATTATCCAAATGTTCTAGAAATTTAGAAAATTTTCAGAATTAAGTTTCGAGCTGTTTCGGTGTTTCGACGCGACGTCATTTTTCACATCACTAGTAACAAATAGTTTTCATATCTTACTGATAAACAATATTTAAAAACATGCTATTTTATATTTTTTGAAGGATTTTGCGTGGACTTGAGCTCTGTGCTCCAAATTTAATCTCCTTATCCATCCTTAGTCAGTCCAAATAATTTTCTGAAAACGTCTAATGTCCCAAATATATCTAATCTAAAAAAAAAATAATTGGGTGACAGGTCCTACACTGTTAGAATTAAAATCATGAAATTTCACGAAAATGTTAGTGAAGCTTTTTGTACTACGGTGAGTGAAAAACTTATTTGAAATTTCATGCAACACTGAAATTTAAATAGCCTTATTGAAATTTCAATGTAAGTTCTGAAACTATTTTAAGAGATAGTGCATTGAATTTTTTGTAAATGTTCATGAATATCCTATGGATATTCAATGTCAATAGTGAAACTTTCTTAAGAACAGTTCTCAAATTGATTTTCAAAGCCAAATTCAAGAAATTTCATTGACAGAAGTCACTGAAGACTGTCTGAAATTTCAGGAAATTTCTAAAAGTGTATGTGATGAGACAATTTCAAGTTTTAGGGTGAGAGCACAAGGCTCTCCCTCCCTCCCAAGTTTTGATACCCTTTTCTGATTTCTTAGATAATACATTCTTAGCATGTTTTGCCTTAATTAAATTATATACACTATTATTTTCTCATATAGTGAATACATTAATTATCGATTAGTGAACCACCGAAGATTGGTAGAAAATAAATAATTTCAGTTATCAAGATATTTCCTAATTGAATACTGCAGAAATAACTACTGTATAGAAATAAAAAAAACGCGTATATAACAATTTCAAAGAAGTTACCACCATGAAAAACATGAAAAATTGAAAAGCTTAATAAGACGAGGCGATAATGTACAATTTTTATCTCTATTAGAACAAGAAGAAGGCCACATCGAGACGTTGTTAACGTGACTCAGTCTGTTCCGATTTTTAAAATATGCCTTGCTGATTGTTTAATCAAAGTTTAGAAAAATCAGCTCCTTTTACAATCTTTAACATATAATGGATCAATATTGATCAAAATATTAATTAATCATTCTTATTTAGGATCCTCATGCGCTGCCTTTCAACAGAGATCTGCTCTGGATTCTCAAAATTTTTCTCGTTTGAAACCTGAAACCCACCCACGAATGATCAGGTGGAAATGACACCGTCCTGGCATGCGAAAATAAAACCTCTGTACCTGAATCAAGCCCTGATGATCTGAGGAAAGCAAAAGTTTGCTCCTTCAAAAAGGATTGTTTTTCTACATTCCTGTGAAAATTTCCGTGCATTTTCTTGTTGAATAGCTCTTGATGAAATGTGTCAAATTCTGCTTTCTTCACTTAGGCTTTCAGAAGTGAAGCATCTAGATGGAGTAATGCACTTTTCTCACTTCTGGCGTTAAAATTCAGGCCAAGCGTCGCAGCTGCCTGCTACGCGGCTTTGTAAAGGAACGCTCCTTTGCCAACCATCTCGTGATTCCTGACAATTTTCAGGAAAGGATCTTTTCCACTTGCAACTATGTAAGCTGTACTCATGCAAGCTTTTATGCGTATGCATGGTCTTACGTGCGGTGACATAAAGGGCCTTAAGTTCGTTCTTTGTCCATTGAACCACCTCAAACGAGTAGAGTGAAACCGGGATGGCAAGCATGTTAGTCGCAGATACCTTGTTCAACGCCGACAGATTGGATAACCAAATCTGTCGAATAAGATGCCTGTTTCTGCTTCGGAGAGACTCCTTTACTGATATTACATCCTGAATGCCGCTTTGAGGCACGCCCAGGTATGTGTAGGTCTCTCCAGTGTTAAGATGTCTGATAACACATATATCCACAAGCTCAGGGTCTCTGGGAACGCCAACAATCTTTTTTTTCTTCAGATGAATTTTGGCACATTCATCCAATCGAAAGTTCATCCCAATATCTCCTGTGTACTTCTTGACGATATTTATCGCAGTTTGAAGTTTGCCTTTACCAGAGGCAAAGATGTTTAGGTCATCCATGTCAAATACAGGAGTGACCTTATGCTCCCGTTGGTTAGTGTTGCCACAGAGGTATCCATAAGAATGTCGGTTGTTCGAGAGACAGAGGCCGAAGAGTGGTGCAAAAAAGCAAAGGGCTCATGGCATCGCTCTGAAAGACGCCTCTCTGAAAGGTGACGTTGTTCGTTGTCACACGATAATTTCCAGATGAGATAGTAAATCTATTTTTCCAAAGAGGCATCATGTCTCTATGCATCTCACTATGTGTGGATGTACCTTCAAGCTTTCCAGCAGACAGATGATAAGTCTATTAGAGGTTGAATCGAAAGCTTTCCGGTAGTCAATTCAGGCCATTGACAGGTTGCGTTGATGGACTGCAGCGTCTTTACGCCGAGTCGCTAATTTTCACTATCATTTTCGTAATCAGCGCATCAAAATACATAAATATACATAGTATGAAAGAAATAGTCAGTTTACGGCTTTCGGAAGTCCACCCAAAAAGGGTTTGAAAAATAAACTGTACAGATTTGCGATTTGGCAAACTTTTTATGCCTAAATTTTTATATGAGGGAAGCATTTTTTGTATGATCAATAGCTACAGAGATATGTAGAGATAAAAGGAATAATTTTTAATACAAATCGTAATAGCAAATAAATATTAGCGTCCCAAACTGATAATACCAAAGAATGTTAATATTATTGTTATTATAATACAAAAACATATAACATTGAAAATAAAACACAAACCCAGTAGATCCTTCTTAAAATCTATGTATAAACTCGACCGATGTGGAATTATTCTCTTTCAGCCACTGCAAACGTGTTAACATTTGAAAGACTATTGCAAACAAATTACGTCAGATTAAAAGATATTAGGTTGGATCCGCTTCCAAATTTCTAAGTCAGAGGTACGACTATTCGGAGTCACAAATAAGTAAGACACTTACATTTTTTCGAACTGCATCTTCCACTTGTAAAGCAGTTTTCAAATTTTCAGGGTAAGGCATTCCATGCGTTATTATTGTTGACTCCAGTGCCACAATCGGCATTCCATTGTTCATTGCCTCCAGCACGTGGGATCCATAAACAAAAACATCTCGTTTCCCCGTGTGTTGAACAGCCGACCGTTGAAAGTTCCTGCAGTGTTTTACTGCCTTTAAAATTCTTACGTTTCTAACGGTTAAGCAAGTAATATTCATATTATGATTAAATTAAATATCACTTTATTCAGCCTCAACTATATAGATAACAATATCCGACTCTCAGGAGCTCAGGAGAGTCACGTGAAACCGACACCGCTACAAGCGTCTACGGGCACCAATCCTGCTAGCTTTTGGATTCAGCGCGTGCGCAATGAATACGTTCACTTGCTTCTTCCAGTCTTTCAGCACAACAGGGAGGTGAAATTAAAGAACGATGTTCAAAATAACTTGTAAAAGACAATTATCAACCGATTTTGGAGTTTTGTTTTTAGAAACATTCAGTAAAATCATTTTTGAAGAGATTTTTGTGGGCCGATTTTTTAATTTTTTTTATATAAACTTTTGTGTTAATGTAAAGAGTAAAAACAAATAGATTTTTTCGTTTTTTTTTTGTTTATCTTCGAAAAAAAAAGTTCTATGATCAGCATCGCTAGACCTAATGCACGGGCGTAGTTGAAAGCAAACAAATTACATAGTTAAGTAAATTTTAATAAACAAATTAATTTAACAAATAGTCTATATTATGGATTTTTCGTTCGCAAACTAAATTTTTACGATAAAATTACTTGCTTTTATCGAAAAAATAATACTTGATCGGCAGAATTAGTCATCCGATATTTTGTAATAATTTTATAAACAAATGCCCAGTGTGGGCATCTAAATGTAGAAAGATATCGTTTTCTCCCTTAATTTTCCTAAAAGAATGTCGTTCGTTATGTTTAATGATGGAAAATTGGCATGCGATATTTTGTAATAATTTTATCAACAAAATAATATAAACAAATGCCCAGTGTGGATATTTAAAGGCAGAAAGAAATAGTTTTTTCTCTTAATTTTCCTCAAATAATGTCGTTCGTGATGTTTAATTATGGAAACAAGTATCATTCGATATTTTTTGTTCATAGATAAACTATTTTTTTTATCCTGTGTTTTTTTTTTTTCTTTTTTTAAATAAAGAAATAGTCTGGAAAAATGAGTCTTGTTGATAATATTATTTAACCGATTTCGATGTTTCTTTTTATAAATGCTCGGCATTAAATGAAGAATACTTGTACCAAATAATTATTAAATTTCAATAATTTCTATTGTTATAAACATTTTAATTAACAAATTAAAAAGTTTGTCATTTTCACGTAGAATTTTTTTCTTAAATAATAACATTCCACACAACTTCAATCTTTTGCACAATGTGTAAATGTATTTTTTAATGAAATTTTGTAAATTTTGATGAAATTTCTAATTAATTTTTGTAAGAGCCACATACAGTTGTACAAAAGCTCTTATTTTGAGTTAATTTTATAAAAAATATATTGTAGATAGTATCCTAGATATGTCAATGACACATTTTCTTGTTGGGATATTACTATCCAGTTGTGTGGAATGTTATTAATTAAGAAAAAAAATGTTTACGTGAATATGACTAACTTTTTGAATTGTCAATTAAAATGTGTAAATTTTTAAAAAGGAACATCGAAATCGGTTAAATAATATTCTCAACAAGTCTCATTTTTCCAGACTATTTCTTTATGTATGTTTATGTCTATATGTTATCGCATGATAATTTTTCATCATCAAACATCACGAACGACATGATTTGAGGAAAATTAAGAGAAAAAACTATTTCTTTCTGTCTTTAAAATATTCACACTCAGCATTTCTTTATATAATTTGTTTATAAAATTATTGAAAAATATCGCATAGTAATTTTCAGTGACATGATCGGAGGAAAATTAAGAGACAAAAAAACGATTTCTTTCTACCTTTAGATGTCCACACTGCGCATTTGTTTATATAATTTGTTTATAAAATTATTACAAAATATCTGAAGAAAAATTCTCATGATCAAGTATTATTTTTCCGATAAAAGCAAGTAATTATATCGAAAAAATTTAGTTTGCGAACGAAAAATCCATAATGTGGACTATTTGTTAAGTTAAGTTGTTTATTAAAATTAACTTAACAATGTAATTTTTTTGCTTTCAACTAGGCCCGTGCATTAAGTCTAGCGATGCTGATCATAGAAAATTTTTTTTGACGAAGATAAACTAAAAAACCAAAAAATCGACTTGTTTTTACTCTTTACATCAACACAAAAGTTTATATAAAAAAAAATTAAAAAATCGGCCACAAAAATCTCTTCAAAATTTATTGGTGAATGTTTCTAAAAACAAAAATCCAAATCATTGCGCACGCGCGGAATGCAAAAGGTGGCAGAATTGGTGCCCAATATCTTTGCCCGTAGGCGCTTGTGGATCCGCTGTTGTGTTTACAACACTTGCAGCCATGAGCAGGCATGCAGGGTGAAGCTGCGCACAAGTTTTGAATTTTAAGCGCAACATGGCAGCATCTTTAAAAAATTAAATTCGAAAATATAAGTTTTAAAGAACTTTCAAAATAACTCAAGTGTTTGAAGTCCTTCTGAATTATATATGCATCATATTACGTTTTACTCTTTGAATATGGCATTTATTTAGGTGAAGAACTCCCTTTTTATAGTATTATAAAAGTAGAGAACACAAAGAAATAATAAGGAGTGGTATCCCTGTAAGTGGGGAGTGGGACGAACAACGTCCAAGAATTCCTTAAGGCTTGCCACGGCTGAAAACTTGGTCTCTGTATCACGCACATGCGCACTGGCGGTTGCCATGTCAACGATGTCAACACACGTTCATTTCGCGACCTACCTGAAAAAAACACATGTTTAAGCAAACTAAAATTGTTTAAACAATTTAAAATAAGCTTAAAAAATGACTGGGTAAGCTTACATTACCTAATAATTATCGGTTATGGAAAGATCTTTGAAAAAGCATGAATCAACCGCAATATTACGTGACATTCAAATTTGTCACTTATGGGGTTTTCTTGGGACCCATATGAGTGGCTCAAAGTCATTTATGCTCAAAATTTATTAATGATTCAGATTGATTCAGTGCGTGACATCATATGCAAACGCTCCCATGTCACCGGATTTCGGTGGGAAAGACAAACAATTGTTTTTAAGACTTTCACTCATTGATAAAGGGATTATTAAAAACCGCAAGTTAGTTCCTCAATTTATTAGTTCATAATTTAGAACGTTTGAACGTTTTAATTAGCCGGGATACATGTGAAAACCTTCTGGAGGGTTTATTCCACAGCGAAGTTTTCCGCCGTGTTTTCTAGACTGCATATTTTGATTATTTATTTATTTTATTTATTCCGACGTTATTCGAAAGGTCAAATTGAAATCGAAACTATGTTGAATGTTTGATCGCAGCTTTTATCATCCGAAGGGTGAAATACACGGCTGAGTGAATTGGCTGGTATGTTAGAGGGTCAAAATTTAGAGAGTCAGTCCGTTCTTTTAGATGGTCTAAAGAACCATCAAGAATTTTTCTGACATAGTCGGAGCGGCTCTCTTTTTATGACCAGTCTGACTGTTATAAGAAATCCAGACTCACTATCAGGGAGAAGCAAGGTATCCTTTCAGGATGGTCAATACAATCATCTTGTTTTCACACATTGCGACCGTCCACGGAAGAGCAAATGACCCATCGCGGGGGGCCAACTTGATTAGTTACCGTTGGCGTGTTTATTTAAAATGATTCAATCTAAAACAAATGTTCACAACAAATAATAAATGTAAAGTGCATAAGAATATTAGGATTAATTGTACAATAAAATTTAGGATAAAAAAGATATTCATTTCTTTGAAATCAAAATCGATCATTTATTTTCAAGGAGAAAATCTAATGAATATAATAAATAATTAAATTTCACTTTATAAGTCTTTCTTGTGAGCTAAGAAATATTTTTAATAACTTTACTCTTATCACTTGCTGTACACAATTACTTTTCACATTTAATCATTTCAAATAAGCGCGCCAACCTTATACCCAATCCGGTTGTCGACGCGATGCATGCAGTGAAAGTTGGGATTGGAAGCACCGTAGTCTACAATATCGAGTTCAGAATATTTTCAGAGTGAGTGAATGTCATTGAGCCGTTCAGCGTCATATTTGCTGTTTATTGAACTCAAACATGTTTTTTCATCATTTTAAACTGCTTTTCGATATTTCGAACATTCGTGGAGAGTGTAGTGCATAAGAATTTTCGACGTCAAATTTGATGCTTCCAAGGGATTTAGGACAAACGCGTAACTGGACGTCCAGCTATCAATTTGTTGTCAACGTGTCGTTTCAAATTGAAAACGTGCAAAAAATTTCAGCATTCATTGATGACGAAAAAAGTAACGAGAAGTGGGATATTGTTTTCTGAATTCACTTCAATGTTTGAAATCTTAGAATTCAGTGTGACACCATGCCGTGTCCTTAGCCTTTCGTGCTTCAAAAAATATGCTGTCAATTTGCACTCTTTTTGCATATCAAATGATGTTTACTCATACACCTCACTCTCCACAAAGAATAAAAAATGCTTTCAAAATTCATGTATTTTATGTAAATGTTCAGGTTTTATAGGTTCCACTTAATTTTATAATTTCCAGTCTCTTATAAAACAGAGACTGGAATAAGTAGGAAAAGGACAATAAATATATAAAATGTAGTATAATCAAATCGACCCCCAGTATGGCCAGGTCGCATGTCTCAAGAGGTCAAGTCGACCAATATGATATGACCAAATCGACCATTTATGATGAGCGATTCGACCCTTCATAATGATCAGTCTGGCCTCTGCGATGATCGGTTTGACTCTCTGTGACGCTTGAGTCGACCGTTCAAGATGACATTAAGTCGAAACTCTTGGATGATCGATTTGAACCTCTTGTTTTAACCTCCTAGAGATAGTCGGTTAAGCCATCTTCAAGAGCTGTCCTATAGTTGACCCTGCAATATAGTCTGTCTGCACATCTAGATGGCCCAACTGACCTTTCATTTTTCTTCGTGCTGCTGTCGTGAGTTTTATAATTCAGTAAAAAATAAAACTATATCCCACTAACAACTACTCGCGTACTAAAAAATGTTTTTTCATATCTTCCGTCCTTATTGAAAATTTAAAAATACAAATGAAAATAAAAATGTTACGAACTTGTTTTTGAAATAATCTGAGCCTCCACCAAAGTCATGAGTATGATAATTCAGTAAGCAATGGAACTATATACCTCTATAAAATGTATGCGTACAGAAAGATATTTCTTAATATCTCTCGGTGTTATTAAAAAATTACCAAATCAAGTTAAAAAAAACTCTATGTAATCGATTTTGAAAACTTTCAAAACTCTATACTAAATACGTGTGTTTGATAATTAAATAATCAATGAAAGTGCATACCTCTCAGAAATGCATTCGTACTAAAAAACATTTTGAAATACTTTCTGGCGTAATTGTAAAGTTAACAGTTTCAATGAAAACGACAACTTTATGAAGTCATTTTTCGAAAATTAAAACCTCCACCGAAATCGTAAGTTTGGTAATTCAGTTAAACTATATTCCAATGAAAATGTACGCATGCAGCTGAAAAATTTTGCACAGGAACCTCGGGGGATCCTGAATATGTTCCTGGACACGAACCTGAACACGAACCTTTGCACGAACCAAGAGTAGAAAGAAATTTGCTGAAAATTTTCTGATGATAAAATTGTTGGCCTATAATTAGATAAAAAAATTTTCCCTCGACTTCCTTCTGTTAGGACGCGCACTTTCTTTAATTATAAAAACAAGACAATAGAAACACGTATGTTTCAATATTACTGCATATTCGGAATGACATACATAAATTGTAAGTAAATTGAAAATTTAAATTAGATATCTAAATAAGCAATCCCATACCGAGAGACAGAAGCTTATAAGTATACCTTTAATATAACGGAGTTGAAAATCACACAGAAATTTTCGGCTCTAGAACGGACTTTAATCAAGTGCAAAGCACGAGATACGTAATGAAAATGTGTTTCCTCAGGCCGAAAGAGCTTTAACGAAAGACAATTCACAATCACCAAATTACAGTTGTCGATGCTTTGAATTTTAATTTTATATAGTCTATGCACGAACATGAGGGAAGGGCAAAGACCGAGAGGGAAGCGCGAGATAAATTTGTGATCGAGCCTTAGTACCCATCATACACTGACTTTATTATTATTATTTGAAAGTAGAAGCTTGACAATTTTACGTAATTAAGTTATTGGTTTGAAAGATTGTGGCTTATCCGATGTCATTTTTTAGATGACAGTTGCTCCCAGTGGGACCCTGCGGTGGTTGTTAACCTTTAGTTTTCAATTATATCTATAGATGGCAACTGCCATCTAAAAAATGACATCGGCTCCCAGTAGGACCGCGGTAAATCCCACGCATGGCCACGTCTCACAACCGGGAGATGGGTGGTCACAGGTATGTACAGATATATGTCTCTATATAAATAGAGGATCCTTTACAGGTTCCTGAACAGGAATATTCATGTGGGACATAAGGAGCACGGAATCCCTTAGAGATGTTTTTGCGATTGTCCCACCTGCTTAGGAAACTGTAGAGGATCCTTCCTAGGGAATTTCTTGCAGCAACATCCACATAATGCAGGAACCTGTACAGTTATTTGAATACCTAGGTTCCTCTACAGGAACATGCGCAAGTTCCCTCGCAGGATCCGTTGCAGGAACCGGTGTACCAGTAACTTGCGTATGTTCGTGTGAATGAATTTTGAGCTTGGTTGTCTTAACACATACTCAAGGGACCGTGCTTAAAATACGTAACGGGGCGTAATGTACGGTTTCCAGAAGTGATAAGATATGGGACTTGAAACTAATGAAAACTTCTTATATTCAAAATAATACACGTTTTCCAAAGGGAGCACTTCATTTTTTAAATTCTATGATTTTTCCTTGACGAATTTGTTATTTTTCCTGACCGTTAATATTTAAATACTAGTATTTTAATCTTGTAATATTTTTAATATAGGATCTTTTGAAACACAGAATAAAACAATATTTCAAATACAAATTTATAACTTTCAAATGTATTTATTTCAAATAAAGAAATGACTTTTCTACCATAAAAGATGACATTTTAACAAAATACTTGAATTTTGAACCTAAAAACATAAAGTCTCAACAAAAATGTCAAGAAAGAAAAGAAAGTTCACCTAAATTTGTAAACTTTCAAGCCAGAAGACGAATTTTTTGTTCAAGAGTTGAATTTCTAAGCAGAAAATATTAATTTTCAGCAAAAAAATTGATTTTCAATGAAATAGTTAATTTTTCAACTTCATCCAAAAAGAGATTTTAGTTGGCTTTTCAACACCAAAGTATGAATTTTAAACAAGTAATTTTTCTGAGAAGATACTTGGATTTTCAACCCAAAAAGAAGAATTTTCAAGAAAACAGTTCAATTTTCAACCAAAAAGGATGACTTTAACAAATTTGTTAAAGTTTGAACCGGATAATTGCATTTTGTTTCAAGAAAGATTTAATCTCTACTGAAATAGATTAGTTTTTGAATCTAAAAGACAAATTTTCAAAAAAATGATTGAATTTTCATCCAAAAAAGATTTCAGTTGACTTTGCAACACCACGATATGAATTTTAAACCGGAAGTATTGTCGTATTTATGGCGTATAAACAGGAAATCTTCATGTTAAAAATTCCCTAATTTTTCCCTGATCAATTTTTCATTTGCCCTAACCATCAAGAATTAAAAACCAGAATCTCAAACTTGTAACCAATTTTAACCTAGAATGTTTTATAAGCGGAATAAAAGAATTTCAAATTAAAATTGAGAAATTTCAAATTCATTCTGTTTGAAAGTTATTTAAAGTTATAGAAATTCCCTGACTTAGGCAAGATTTTTTTTCTGAATTCTTGACGAATTATAAATTGCCTTATTTCTAAATTGCTTTTGGCTAAGTTTGTTTTTTACCCACCAGGTTTTTTTGGCGCGTAAAGTTAAATTCATATTAAATTTCTGTAAATTACTGCAAGTTATTTGTTTCACTTGTAAATTTCCCAAACTTACGTACACGAATGAATCCCCCCCCCCTCCCATAGCATAACAAAATTTCTCGACCCCTCCCTTCCTCCTTAGCTGTGACGTAATTTAAGTACGGTCCTCAACCTATCATCCGAATCTGAAGCGCTCTGAGTATTTTTAATACTCCCCAGATAACAAAATTCCTACACAGTGCGAGCATTATGGATCGCACGCGTGCGGATAAGGCCGCATTACGTGAGTTCATATCACCACGCAGATGTGTCTTCCATGTAGACGCATATTAGGCCAGTGAATAAAGCATTTTGTGAGTCCAACATTTCAAAGTAGAAGCGACAGTGATATTTGTGTATTTTTGATGCCTGGGATGAAGGCCAGTATGTTTTCAACAGCAAATTCGCAAACGCAAGAAACTGCGCGCTGTTCAGAGTTTGCGAGATCTTGTTTTTTGAAGATTGCGACCAAGATATGAATCTGCGAGGAAAAAAGTTTACTTATAAATGAAAGATATTAAAAAGATGTACAATTTGATCCGTCAAACTCGGAGAGCGGTTAATTTATTTGCTTAGAAAAAAATCAAAACCGTAAAAATGGGTCACTTTCTAATTATGGCAATAATGCACGCAGGCCCTTCAAAATCTGTGAAAATATGTATTTTGTGAGGTGAAAGCTAGTGAAAAATTTCAGCTTAAAGCAGTAAATACTTTTTCAGGAAATTTGTTTGTTGTTCATAGATTGTCTATTTTTTTAGGTGCTGTACTTTTGAAAAAAAAAATGTTTAAAAGCAATGAAAGTGCAGAATTTCAATCCCCAACATCTGCTGTACCCAAATTTTTTCCTGATTAAAGATGGTCAAAAACGGCTGAAAGCAGGAAAAGGCGTTTTTTCCTTATAAAAAAATAGAATGAATGCCTTGATCTTAGTCTTACAAAATTTCGGTTTCAGTCCATCTTCAGTTTTGAGTTCTGAATGAAGAAACAAAAAGGAAAATAGCTCCACGATGAACAGAAGAAGAGATATTTTTTTTAAAACAATTACTGCAGGTGCAATTTTGAAGGTAGAGAGCTCACATTTTAAGAAAATGTAGATTAAGACTTAAACTAATTTCAGAAAAATTGTCTGAATTTTTATTTGTGAACTGAGTGTTTGCCATCACGGTGAATTTGCGCACGACATGCAACTCATAGCGTGACGTCGGAGTGAGGGAAGCAGCCTCCACGTGCGAGGCGCTCAAAGTGAACTACCCGAGTCAAAATTTTAACCCTACTTTAAGTCTCCAAAGTCTGCAGCATCGTAGGCTTAAATAGGCTATATGGAGGACTTATTTCTGTACATTTACATCCTACTTAAGGCGTCCCAAGTGGTACATATTTCCATTTTCTCCACTTGTAGCTCAAAGTAGGCTGTAATTAGAATCTTTATTGAGCCTCCATGTCCTAACCCTACATTAAGCCTTTATACCCTACGTAACACATTGCGCATGCGGAATTGAGTTTTATTGGCGCGCTTATTCGAAACTTAAATATCAATTATATTTAATTCAAATTGACTTTTGAATTATAAAAAAGAACCAAATTGATTTCTTAAATAATGTTAAGAACAGTGAATAAATTAATGATATTACGAACAGATAACATATAAATATAATAATACAGTTATTTTTATCGCTACATCCATTCTTTCTCTAAATCTTGATTTTCTGGAAAAAAAATTTCGAACCCCTTTTCCAAATCTCCCTTAAAATAATACGAGTGTTAGTGACTGGTCACAGAAGAGTGAACCTCTTTTCCAAGTCTAAAACGCCTTTTCCAAATCTGCCCCTTAAAAAATACAAGTGTTAGTGACCGGTCACAGAAGAGTGATCTGTCACATCTCAAACCCCTTTTCCAAGTCTCCCATTAAAAAATTTCGAACCCCTTTTCCAAATCTCCCTTAAAATAATACGAGTGTTAGTGACTGGTCACAGAAGAGTGAACCATCTTTCCAAGTCTGAAACGCCTTTTCCAAATCTGCCTTTTAAAAAATACGAGTGTCAGTGACCGGTCACAGAAGAGTGATCTGTCACATCTCGAACCCCTTTTTCAAGTCTCCCATTAAAAAATCTCGAACCCATTTTCCAAATCTCCCTTAAAAAAGTACGAGTGTTAGTGACTGGTCACAGAAGAGTGAACCCCCTTTCCAAGTCTGGAACCCATTTTCCAAGCCTTGAACCCCTTTTCAAAGTCTCCCTTTAAAAAATATGAGTGTTAGCCACTGTTCATAGAAGAATGAACCTCTTTTCGAAGTCTGGAACCCCTTTTCCAATTCTCCCCTTTAAAAAATACGAGTGTTCGTGACTGGTCATAAAAGAGCGAACCCCTTTTCAAGTCTGGAACCTCTTTTCCAAATCTCCCTTAAAAAATACGAGAGTTAGTAACCGGTCACAGGAGAGTGATCTGTCACATCTCGAACCTATTTTTGGATGATTTGAAGATCATAAATCAAGTTTTTAATTGTAAAACTTAAAACTTATTGTAGAATTTTTAATTGTATAGATCAGAAGATTTTAACCAATAAGGTTTACCGTATTTTTTAAAGCAATGCTCACTGCCAAAAAAGTTGAAATGCGAAAAAAATTTCGTTGATATCAAAATTTTCCGTACTAGAAAATTCAAGTTCGATAAAATTTGCCGTACTAGAAAATTTCACTCCGGCAAAAAATGCCGGACTACAAAATTAGAATAAGTTAAAAAATGCGATGAGTAATTCTTTAGTGTGCTTTTAGTGAGTAATGTTCTTAATAATATAACGCTTTCTGTGTATTTATACCTTAATATTCCTCATTTTATGATAAAATGGTAAAATAGTGTACTATCTGTCCAAAGTAGGAAAAAATCTTATCGGAAAAGAAAGTTCCTTGTTTGACACAAAAATTTGCCGGACTAGAAACATTAAATACGGCAAAATTTGCCAGAGCTCAATACTCAACCTAAAAAAAAATTATTTTTTCTCAATCACGTAAATTTACCTGCTGGGTAGCTAGATGATTGGGGGCAGGAACCGATCCCTCGCCAAATCCAGACTCTTGAGTACCAAATTCTCCGTAGCCAGCCGAAGATCCATAATATCCTGGTCTTCCATATTCGCTCTCTCCGTAATTAATTCCACCATATTTATCACCCTTATTAGTGTATTTATGACCCAATCCACCGAATTTGTTACCCAATCCACTTAATTTATTACCAATTGCACCAAATTTGTTCAAAATACTCGATCCATCCAATCCAGCAAACTTGTTGCCCAATCCAGATCCACCAAACATCAAATTGGCTTTGTCACCTCCTTGGTTATAACTGTCGCTACCATAAGAGGGGCGTTGGTATCTGTAATTTATTTACCTCTGTAAATTTCGTTTCATAAAGTCCAATTTTTCTAAATAATTAGGGTAATTACCGGCTTGAGTGAATTACCTGTCTGAACTGGTTTGACTTCCGCCGTAAGGTCTTTCGTAATTCCCGTGCCTTCCGCTATTATCTCCGGGTCCTGAAGGGTAACTCGAACTCTGCCATCCGTACCTTCTGCGATAATAAACTAATTATCAGTGTTGGGTTCAGGTGGTCCACATTTTTTTTAATCAAAATTTTGTGCATTTCGCCCGGAAATTTGTTCGAACCCCATAAGAAAAAAAGACGTTTTTGTACATTTTAACCCTTACATGCATGGTGGGATATTTAATATCTCACCTAAATTATCATCATATTTATAATATTTGAACTTGTTTTTTTTCTCGATTTTTGTGATTCTTTTTGTGAACTGACTATAACAACATGTTACAGAATTGAAAATTACACTCTGTAATCTGAAATTTCTGATGGATTTGTTAATATTAATAAACAAATACCAAAAAAAGTCACTTTTTGCAAGAAAAATTATTCATTTCCAAAAGTTTTTTGTTGTATTGATATAAAACTTGGTATATTTAGGTTTTGAGGGTCGTTGTTTTCAAATCTGTTATCAGATTTATAAAATTCAATATGGCGGATTCAATATGGTGGATAAAATTTTGGAAATTAACTCTGATTGTAACTGTAGATTTAGTATTGTAATATAATTAGTACATAGAGTTTTTTGGGGTTGCTGATTACAAATGTGCTATTAGACTTCTGAAATTCAAGCATAGCATCTATGGGGTTTTGGGGTTTCTGATAAAAAAATCTGAAGTCAGATTTCAAAAAATTCAAAATAGCGGATCTTATATGGCAGACTAATTTTGAAAAAGTTGTTGGATTCCCATAAAAATTGTTACTCGGGTGTTTTTGGAGTTGCTGATCACAAATCAGAAGTCGGTTTTCAGAAATTCATAATGGAGGATTCAATATGACGAATGAAACTGGTGAATCATCAAAGATGCAACCTTCATACTAAATTGCATTTTTCACAGCCAAATTGAAATCGAAATTTTTTATTTTACCTAACTCCTAAAAACAATAAAAACGCCTGATCGCCAAGTTTTATAAAAGTCCAACAATTTTTTCAACATTTGTCCACCATGTTGAATCTGCCATTTTGAATTTTTGGAATATGACTTCAGATTCGTTATCAGAGGCCCCAAAAACCCCCAGATGCCGAGTTTAATGAAAATCCATTAATTTTTTGAAAACTAGTTCACCATATTGGATCCGCTATTTTGAGTTTTTAAAATCTGACTTCAGATTCGTTATCAGAGACTCCAAAAACCCCCAGATGCCAAGTTTCATGAAAATCCATTAAATTTTTTAAAACTTGTCCGTCATATTGGATGCTACATTTTGACTTTTCAAAAACTGACTTCAGATTTGTGCTGAGAGAAACCAAAAACCCCCAGATGTCAAGTTTCATGAAAATCCATTATTTTTTAAAAACTTGTCCGCCATCCTAAATGTTTAAAAATTGACTTCAGATTAGATATCAGAGACCTTAAAAACCCCCAAACGCCAAGATTCATGAAAAGCCATTGATTTTTTTAAAACTCATCCGCCATATTGGACCCGCCATTTTGAATTTTTGAAATCTGACTTCAGATTCGTTATCAGAGACCCCGAAAACCTCCAGATGTCAAGTTTCTTTAAAATCCATGATTTTTTTAAAACTTGTCCGACATATTGGATCCTCCATTTTGAGTTTTCAAAAACTGACTTCAGATTCGTGATGAGAAAACCCTAACGATTTTTTTTATTGATTAAATCTATTCCTAATATATCTAAGAATATGTATCTAAAGTTATAGAGGCTGATTTGCAGTATTTTCAAAGATACAGAACTAAATGCGGTGGGTGGGGTGTCGAGCAGGTACACGAGCGCTCGGGCAGATGGAGTGCGCGCTCCACCCCTAGGTCTAATAACTCCGAAAAAAAATTTCTAAACAACTTTTTTAGCAAGTTGAAATGATTTTTTGTTGTTGCAAACAGCACATTTTTTCAAACTTGAAAAAAATGTTAATTGCACAATTTTTTCGGGGTTTTCTTGGTTCACATAGAAGAAAAATATATGAAAATCAAATTTTTTTTTGATTTTTCATTTTCGACAAAAATTACGAGTTCCATCTTTCCCGCCGACTGCCGACTGCAATTGCAAGGTGCTGCATAAATCTGCATAAAAATCAGCTGCGTTTGAATATTTTTCTCTCAAAATTTTTTTTTATAATGTTCAAATATACATTAAGATATTCTAAAAAGTTCTCTAGACTTGCTTATTTTTTTCCGCCCTAAAAAAATCACCCCAAAAACGCTTTTCTCAAGCCCCCTAAAGCAGGATCCCCCCTTAAATAAAATAATTTAATTTCCTCCAAGTGAAGGAAATTATTTAAAAGCTTGGCAATCGTTGTGCGAAGCATACGATCAAAAACGTATGATAGTTATTTCCAAAGCAAATCCGAATGATCTCTCCTCACTAATGGATAAAACACGTCAACATCTTAGCATGTTAGAAGAGGTTCAAATCGAACTCAACGAGCAAATTGTAATCAGAATATTATAGAGGCGTCTACCACAGGGTATTTCAGCTAGGTTGCAAGACATATTAGATGGGAATCAACTTTCAAACTTAAATGAATTTGCAAATTCATCTAATCTACGGTGTTCAAACTTCGCTCGTTAGAAAGAGCTGCCTCAAGTGGTCGCAATAACGCTAAGAAACGAGTAGGCGAGAAACTTGGTCAAGTTCATGGTGAGCTCATAAAGGTCAAAGCGCGTTCGCTCGTAACTTCTGCTTCGAATTCCTGTACGTGCACGCGCTCCCGTGCAAAAATAAGAAACGCTTTAAGAAGTGTAACCGAGATCACCATACTTTGTTGCATTCAGAGAAAGCATATAAGTCATTTAAACCAGAACAACATAGGAAATTGTTTCATGGCACGGGAATTGTTAGATTTTTGTTCTACAGTCAATTTGATCACTGAAATTTCGTAAAATCACTAAATTTATCTAAACAAACTTGTTCAATTAATCAATTTCACGTACCTAAGCCAGTTGAAATATTGTTAGCAGCAGGTACAATCTTATCGGTATTATCTGTAGGTCAGATCAAACTTCAACACCAAAGATCTCAAATCATCGTACAAAAAACTACTTTAGGTTGGATAGTGGCAGAAGGGTCAGACGTTCTTGTAGCATCTGCAAGGGCTTCTTGCAATGTTGTCAAATTAGACAAACTTCTTGAGCGCTTTGGGCAATAGAAGATTTTGATCATGAATCTTTAAAATCTCGTGACGACGTTTCTTGTGAACAACATTACGTGGATCACACTCAGCGTGGTGGGAATGGTAAATACATCGTGTGACTCCTTTTTCGAGATAGTAAATTCAAGTTAGGCGAACCTAGATGTCAAGCACTAAAACACTTCTATGCACTTGAAAGAAAGTTTAAATCCAATCCACAGTTAAAATCCGAATATCATAGGATGATGGAAGAATATATTTCATTAAACCACCTGACTCTGTGTGATGATACCAAGGAGGGAAGTTATCTTCCTCATCACGTTGTGATTAAAACATCCAGTGAAAATACGCAGGTTAGGGTAGTATTCGACGCATCAGCTAAAACTTCGACTGGCATTTCACTTAATGAAGTTCTCTTGGTAGGTCCCACGATTCAGAAAACGATTTTCGAACAAATTCTTCGATTTGTCACACATATGTATGTTATTGCTGCTGTCATCAAGAAGATGTACAGGCAGGTCCTGGTTCATCCCGATGATAAGAAGTTTTAGAAAATCTTGTGGTAATACCAGGATAAAATTAGGACTTTTCAACTGAACACGGTGACGTTTGAAACTGAATGTGTACCTTTTCTCGCGATTCGCACATTACATCAGCTTGCTTGCGATGAAGCAAAGAATTTCCCACGTGCTAGCAAACTTCTTTTGCGTGATTTTTACGTTGATGACTTTGTTTCTGGCGCAAATTCAATTGCAGAAATTCTAAGTATTCGCGACGAAATGATTGAATTACTGAATCGTGTTGGCTTCGTCATTAGACAATGGGCGTCCAATTATACTTTCGTCTTAAATAACATCGATAAGAAAATTTTCATTCTAGATTGCGTCATCAAGGAAAATCCTATTGAGAAAACTCTTGGAATTATCTGGAATTCCCAACGTGATTTTCTCACCTACACGATGCGAGCCATCGACGCTCAAAATAATTCTACCAAAAGAAAACTCTTATCTGAAATTTCAAAAATTTTCGATCCTCTTGGCCTTCTGGGGCCTTTAAATCTTTATGCTAGAGTTTTAATACAAGACTGTTGGAAATCTAAAATCACTCTAAAATCACTCTAGGTGATCAAGTCCAATGGAGACATGTCCGTTCTGAGGATAATCCTGTTGTTAACCAGCCAACATCCAATTACTGTCATCATTCGCGAATGTCATTAAGACTACATACACGCTGGCATTCAATCAACCTTATGCGCTCTTCGATGAAAGACTCTGGATTATGAACGGAAGCAATCAAATTAGAAAAATCAACCTTCAACGTGTCGAATGTTTTCGACAACGACCAAAAATGATGCATGCTGAAATGGACTTTTGTCTGTCAATAATTATATTATTGCACGAGTAAATATTTTGTATGTATACTAAGCAATTACATAATATTATATCGTGCTCTTGATTTAAATTTAAAGAGTAGGATTTTTTCTTCATTTTATGATTTTTCGAGAAAATCCTGAACGTTTTCGAGCAACGCTTGTTGATTTTCGTTCTCTTTCACTTCCTTCCAAAAAGTGCACACTTAAATGTCTTTTCAGATCGAAAATATTCGCGAAGGTATCAGAAAATAGATTTTTTCCCATTTTTTCGTTCATCGCATTGTTTACTCGAGTTTTGACTGCGGTAACTGTAGCTTTATTGCCCAGCTCAGGCGTTTCTAATCAGCACATTATGGCCATTCGGGCATGCGCACTGTGAACTGCTATTTCCTTTTCTCCCGCGAGAAGTGTGCAAGTGAGCGCCGTGTTTAATGACAACTTAGAACTGAGGTTACGTTTCCGCAAATATTATTATTATTTAATTGAACACTTTTAAAATTAGAAGTTAAATTATTTTAATTTCAAGTCGTTCCCTGGTGGAGAAAACAGACGTTTATTTGTCTTTCGATGTATTATATTTCTGTATTCTTTATTTATTTCTGAGATATATTTTTGCATAAATTTATCAGTTCGCACAACCTGTGAGGTATGTACTCGCCACCGTATTTAAGCATTTCAGCGCTAATACTGTACTTCCACTGAATCATTCTTAGAATGTAGTTACTATAATTATAAAATAAAATAAATTAAATTTTAATTATTATTCATATAATAAGAAGTTTATTAATTTAAATATTTAAAATCAAATAATTGAAATTGTTTGAACACTTTTTCCAATTTATTTATTAATTATAATATCAATTCCTTCATTAAAAATTTTATATTCATCTGATGAAATATATTCTCCTATTATATCACTTAAAAGTATTGGGCATCAATGATATTGAAGATATGAAATTCCTAATTTTATAAATGTAAATTTTGAATCTTTAATATTAGGAGATTTAGATAACTTAAATACATTTCGATTATTAGACGTTGATAATTGTTTAGTTTTACCTATAAATTTACAAATTCAAATATTAATAAGGTCTGATGATGTAATTCATTCGTTTACTATCCCTTCAATAGGAATTAAAGTTTATGGCATACCAGGGCGTATTAATGAAGTAAATTTATTTATTAATTGGCCAGGTGTTTTTTTTTTTTTTTTTTGCTAATGTTCAGAAATTTGTGAGGCCAATCATAGATTTGTACCAATTGTAATTGAATCAACTAATTTAAAAATCATTAGATATGTTAATTTAAAGTAATGATAAATATTAGAAATATATAAAATTTAAATAATAAGAAACTTATTTTCCGTATTGGACCCTTCTACAAGAGTAAATTTTTCATTAAATTGATCAAGAATAATGTATTTCATATTATTTTTACCAATATTATTTTGATTTAGACCTTCTTAATATTTTATTAAATCAATTATCAAATTTTATTATTAAACATTTTCAAATTTCCATAAATAAAAATTTTAATTTTTATAATTTATTAATATTTAAATCTTTATTTATTTTCATTATATTAAATAATGTTATTAGATTATTCTCCTGTATTTTCAATTCAACAAGACATATAATTGTTTCTGTATCTTTATGAATTAATTTATGAATTGGATATATATTGTTTGGGTGAATTAAAAATTCTTTTTATATATTTGTTCATTTAACTCCCCAAGGAACTCCTTATATTTTAATGCCTTTTATAGTAATAATTGAATCTGCCAGAAATCTAATTCAACCATTAACATTAGCTATTCGATTATCAGCAAATATTATTGCAGGTCATTTATTAATAACATTAATTTGACAATCAAGAAATAATTTAGGATTAATTTTAATTATTTGAATAATTTTAGTTCAATCTTTATCAGTAGTTCTAGAAGTATCGGTTTCTTTTATTCAAGCTTATCTATTTTCTATTTTAAGATCATCATATATTCATCAGAAACTAATTAATTAATTAATGAAAATATATATTTACAACGGAAATGCACCCTGATTCGGAGAAAGTCGAGCCAATAACATCCTATCCGGCTCCTACTACGCTGCGCAAACTTAGACGATTTCTGGGTATGGTATCGTGGTACAAGCGATTCATAAAGGATTTCGCTCAGAAGGCAGAACCACTTCATCATCATCAAGATTAGGAAAAGGCCTTCCAAGAATTAAAATGCGCATTAATTTCCGCTCCCACGTTATCTAGACCAGATTTCAGTTTGCCGTTTTGTTTACAAACGGATGCGAGTAGTACGGGTCTGGGGCATGGAACACGTCATAGCCTTTGCTAGTTGATCCATGCAAGGCGCCGAGAAAAACTACACGGTGACGGAGTAAGAATGATTATCGGTGGTATGGTACCTGGAGTTATAAGGAAAGGAGGACTGGACGTCCTACAACAATCTCGAAAATCGCAGAGTTTTTTTAAATGGGAAAATCCTGTGAGGAAACAACATCAAGACACACTATGCCAACCACCCACGCTCAACACTACCACACGTCACTCTCACGCATCCACGGTCACTTCACTATCACGGGGCCCATTGGGATGTCAAGCAATCTACTACATAATAATCCAAGTCTCAAGGATTATTAAAAAAACTACCAGGCCATGCCAGACTGGACACTTGTCAACACACGGAGGCAGCCATCTTAAACCGGCCGGCGTTCCACATACCGGAACAGTGGTCCGAATTCCATCGACCAAAGTCCCAGAAATCCAGCTTGGGAGGTCTGCAGTGACTGGATAGAGAATTGTGGCGCGAGCGCGAAGGAACTGGCGAGTGCAGAAGACGCAGGAGAAATCAGTTTCGTGTCGGCCATCGGCAAGTTAAGAGTTCGGAGGAAGAGATTTAATAGCCGCAAAAATCTGATTGGGCGAGTCCATTTTTCTGCCGGACTGGCGTTATAAAAGGGACTCTGTGATTCCAAGGTTAGAGGTAAGCGTTACCAGTCATTCTTACTTTTCTCCAGATTTATTTTATTTTGTGTTCTCGAGATTTATAGTGTTTATAGTGTTTTAGTATGGGTATGAGAAATATGTGTCGCGAATAATAATAGCAAAATGGGTCTAAATTTCCCGGCTGACGCCATGTTGATTGTGGAAGCCCAATGAGCTTAAGTATTTATTATTAAGTATTTAGTGTAGGTTAAGCAAAATGTTTCGTGTGTTATAATTTGAATTGAACAAGTTGAAAGTCATGGTAAGGGTTTAAACCCCTTTTCTTGTAAATTCACACGTTATACCTTTTACATGGGTACTATTGCTAAATTTAATTAAACTTTACATTTTTTACCAAATTTAATTCTGGAGTGCTTTTCTCGCCCCCACGGAATCCATTCAGCTATTTTCTGTTCCTACGTTGAATAATCATTCAATAAAAATTATTTCTTTAATTACAATAAAAAAAATTCTTAAAATTATCAAATTTAAACTCAAAATAATAAATATATATCTACATAAATTAAAAATAATTATTTAAAATTATATTAAAATATTATTTTTTCATTCCAAAAAATATATTTTATAAATTATTTGAATATTTTGAAAAAATTATAATCAAATAAAGAAATTAAATGTAAATAAATTAATAAATATTCTTGGTAAAAAATATAAATAAATTTATTAAAATTTTTATAAATAAATCCATAATTAATTGATCTGTAAAAAAATATTGTATACATTACTCTAAAACATCTTAACGCGAGGGCTCTTTGATAAGTCAGTGACTTTTCGACTAAAATATTTTTTTTTCGGCAAGGCCCTCAAAATAGGCGTTTGTTTCAGTGATGAACTCTTCATTCGACCCAAATCTCTTACCGCCCGGCCATTTCTTCAGGTTTGGTAACAGGAAATAGTCGGAGGGGGCTAAATCTGGAGAATATGATGGATGAGGTAGCAGTTCGAGGACCAATTCATGGATTTTTGCCATCGTGACTACACAAGTGGGCACCCTTGAATTGTCCTGATGGAACAGCACTTTTTTCTTCGACAAATGCGATCGTTTTTGCTTCAAATCAATATCGAATCTGTCCATCTTAGGGCCGCATTATGTCTGTAGATATACGTCGTTCCTGCGTGGGTGGGATACCCCGATAGTATGTGTTCTAGGTACTCAGCGTGTGTATGACACGCTTTGCACCTATCGCTTGGAACTTCTTGACATACAATGCGGTTAGCGTCTGGGAATGAATTAGTTACATAAAAGATAAAAAGTCAACGACAATTTCCAGACTAATTTATCACTATATTTCTTCTTATCAACTCCTTCTCAAACGAAGATGACATCTCAAAAGCCTTGTAAGAGATTTATTTAGTATATTCGATAAAATCTATAATAAAAATAGGAGAAAAATTATATATGTAATTAATCAAAGATTATTACCTGAGACTAAGATGGGAGCTTCCATAAAGGATGTCACAGTTTTAGGAGGGGGGGGGGGGGTAGCCGAACTGTGACAGTCTGTGACAGAAGAAATTAAGACCCCATTGACGCAATGTGAACATGGGTGGGAGGGGGTCGAAAATTCGCCAAAAAACTGTGATATCATTTATGGAAGCTCCCTATGGAATAAAAGTACAAATTGAAGTAGTAATTCCATTACTACATAGTTTTAAAAAAATTAAATAATAGTTAATAGAATTTTGGTGGGAAACCGAAGCTCCAGCTCCCGTGAGAAACAAAATATATACGCCACTGAGTGACTTGCAAATTCCTGGGCGAAAGAGTTATATGGGTCGCATGCATTGCTGTTTGAAACAGGTGCGCTATGATTACCAGAGAACGACTGGATCGACAGTCGGCGCTGAGCATCATTAGGGAAATCATGTTTGGCATCTGACTCCTCTTCATTGCATGTTCTTTCTAAGAATTTTGTTCGCCAGGTCGACGGATCACGATGGATAGATCCAGGTAATGGATGTTTAGGAAGGACTAAACTATCGAGAAACATTTAATCTTGATTCCTATAATCCCTTGTGACTTGTGATCTGTCACAGTCATGTTCGATTGGAGTTGTTTTGGAGATACTAATCTTTCATTCTTCTTGAACTCACTGTAATGTGGGAGCTCAAGAATGCTAGCACAGCCACTCTAAATTGATCATGACTAGAGTGGTCTAAACGAGCTTGTTAGAATTAGATTGAATATCATTTTGTGATGTGTCTAATGATTTTGAACAATCTCTCCTTAGATTTTCAGCCCATTTTCATACGGGAGCTCATCCAATGAGATTGAGGAGCATTGAGCACAATTAAACCACGTTTCAATGATCAATATTTTTGACAGAAAAATTCAAAGAGATTTTAGGAATCAATGAAATTCCCAGTATGGATCTATGAATTTTCCTAATTCAGGAAACAAAGATCGTTAAGAGGTAGAGCAATTTTTTTTCAAAAATAAATAGGCACTCATTAAAAAGTCCTAAGGAAAATTTAATTAAATTCAAATCTCAATTCTAGGAAATTAAGACAAAGTTCTGTAATGGCAAATATCGCACTAAAATTTGCACAAAAGGGCGTCTTATTCGTAGACTCATCGATTAATTAATATCTCAGTCCTTCCTAAGGGTAGGGAAAATCTGTTAGCAATCAGCACGCGTAAAACGTGACTTACAGTTGATCAAATGAACTCACGAAATTAGATAATCTGATGCGTAAAGACAATTTGCTAGAGAGGAAAATGTCTAAATCAATGGTGATTAACCTACAGAAAAAAAGGAGTGGGGATTTTAAACAAAAGGAAATCTACGCAATTCAATTTTCGCTACTGTGAACCCATTGTTTCCTCTGCATAATGTAAGCTTCAAAAGTAATGATATAAGGATGAAAATGTTTCAATAGACAGCAATTTCGAACACTGAACATGAGTAAAATTATATTTATGAAGAATTTTTGATCGAGAATTATTTCAAGTTTCATGGGCTAAGATTAGAAAAAAGTAAGGTTCATTTTAACGTCAATTGGGAAACACAAGTTACAGATAATCTTTTTTTTTATATTGTTGTGGCTGATTAATTAATTCGTTTTAGGTTTATCGGCCTCACAGCATTGGTACCGATTTGCATACTCGGGACCAATTTCTTGATTAGGACACAGTAAATTGTCGAATAATCCACTTTCGCATGAAATAAATCCAGGAGATGAAAACTCGATACAACTAAATTTAGAAAATAAAAGCAGTAAAAATATTAAAAAAGGAGAGTTGTCCTTATAAATCCAGGCGTCAGAAAATTGAAAATAATGCTCTAAAAATAATAACGTTACACGGTGAAACAGGCGCGTGCATACCAATTTCAGATAAGATATTAAATTCTAAATTTTTTTTTATAAATTCGGCGTAAGAGTTTATTTCACAATATATTGCGAACATAATTAAAGAAACCGATGAAGAATTAGAAAAAGAGGTATAAATTATTACAGAATAATTTCTATTATATGGTATACAGTGTAAGTGAATCAGCAGCGTACATACAAATTCATATATCAAATTCACAGTTTTTTTAAAATTTAAATTTAGCATAAAAGTTAATTTGTACGATGATCATATAAATACTTAAATAAATAAACAGAAAAAGAAAAGAAAAAAAGAATTATAAATAATTTCAGACATAAAATAATTGTAAAAAATCTATAATAATCATGTATGATTCATTCTTCTTTTTTCAACAGAAACCATCTCAGAAAAAGCACGTCTAAAATAATTATTTTTTTTTGTATAGGATCTGAACATCATCCCACTTTACAGCATTGGAGTCACTAGAATGTTTTTGTACTAAATATTGACTGATAGCTCTGTGGTATTTTTCGGCTATTATTATGTTGTCCTTATGTTCCTTAACCCTAATTCTAAGAGGACGACTAATCTCACCGATGTAATTCATACCGCAAGAATAAGTGATTCTATAATTTTATGATCTGCTCTAAAGATGGTCTTAATGTTATAATTTCTAAGATGTCTGTTAATATCGTTAGAAAGTTTGCCTAAAAATGGATTGTTTTAATCTTCTATAAATATGCTTGTCAACAAAGGCATATCAAAAAGGTTTTTAACAACAACAACTTTGTAATGTATAGGATGATCTGAAAAATAATTGAGAAATTTACCTGAATACGTTTTTTTGCAAAAACAGTTAGTTATGATACTGTAGTTAGAATCTCTAATAAGTTCAATGTTCAAAATGATTGTTCAAAAAGAACATTTTCAAATCTGAAAACAGTAGAATCTAGTAAATGTAAAATTCCCTTTTTAAATTCATCTAATGTTATATTTTAATTACGGTCAATAAAACCCCATCAATCTTCAATACTCTTTAAAACCAAGTCCAAGGGTATGTTAGTAAATAGAGAATTTACATCAAGAGATGCCATGATATGATTATCTGGAATTTTGAAATTAGAAACACGATCTTTAAGGCCATGTGACGAGTGGGTCACATGACCAGCTTCCTACCTTACCGACACTTTTTTTATTTGTAAACTTATTTTCACACGAATAGCCACATCGAGTTGAAATGAAGATGACCTTTAAATGACCTTAAACTGACCTTCAGGGATCAAACGAACAACGGATTCGGATTCAGCAACCCCAAGAAGGTTGTTGAAGTTTATTGCACGGATTTTCCTGTATTTGACCTTGAAATGCCCTCAAATTTGACGCGGTGAATGTAAATGGACGTCGAATTTCGATTCTGTGACCCCAAAAATATATGTAAAAAGTTTTTGAAGTTTGTGGAACGGCTTTTCCTTTGTTTGACCTTGAAATGACCTTGAACCTTGAGCGTTGGAGGTAAATGGACCTCGGATTTCAATTCAGCGACCCCAAAAATATATGTAAAAGGTTTTTGAGTTTGTGCAACGGCTTTTCCTGTGTTTGACCTTGAAATGAGCTTGAAACTGACGTGATGGAGGTAAATAGACCTCGGATTCGTATTCAGAGCGTCAAAATACATAAGGATAAAGTGGTCCTGTCAAATAGTCCTCACCTTTTTTTTGTAAACCAGTGTTATTAGCATATAAAAATGCAAATCCAAATTCACACTAGTGTGGTATATACGTATGTGCTGATGGAGCGTGGTCTTCGAGGGTTAGTAATATTCTCTCAGAGTAATGCTAGTAAATTACAATTTTTTCCAAAATTTTCCACTTTTCGTCCAATTTTCAAATAGGGCACAGTAAATGATTAATTAAAGTTAACAAAATCAATTATTTAAACCTTTTATTATTATTTATAATAAAATTCAATTAGAATAATGCTAAAAAGTTGCGATTTTTTCTGAAAAGTGGACAAAAAGTTTAAGAGTTCAGAAAAAAACCGCAAACTCTTTAGCAGTTATCTAAGAGAAGATAGTTATAAACAATAATACATTGTTTAAAAAACTATGATTGACTTGCTTTATTTATTAATTTACTATGTAAAAAGTGGGTAAAAAAGTTTAAAATTTCAGAAAAAACCGCAACTATATAAAATTAATAAAGAAAATAGATATCAATAAAAATTTATTTAAATAATTATTATTGCAAAGTTGAATGCATTTATGCATTTATATTTATTTATATTCATTTAGTGCATTTATTCACTCGAAGTGAAAAGCAGACAAATAGTTTTAAATTTTAGAAAAAAACTGCAATTTTCAGCATTATTTTCAGAGAATTTTATTAACAATAATAAATATTTTTAACAACTATGTTTTTCAACATTAATTAAGTAGTATCTCACTCTAATTGAAAATTGAACAACAAGTGAAACATTTCTGAAAAAACCGCGACTTTTTAACTCTATTCTGAGAGAAAATTTCTAAAAACAATAATAAATTGTTTAAACAATTTATATGAACATCTATAATTATCAATATAAAGTAGCATTTTATGTGTCAAAAACAATTTGCATTAAAAAAACCGCAAAAAACTCGCAAAATCCATTTTTCCACTTATGGGTTTTCTTTTGGGACCCTATGTGATATTTGAAAAGCAATAATTTATTCGTGCTATGGCTAATTGTGAAAAGAAATATTGAGCTCCAACTGGATACACCTAATATTGACGCTTCTGAATACAATTTATAAAAACGTATTTTTTTCTTATGGAAAATACGTGTCAAACTTCATGGGGTTTGCGCTCTCTAAATATAATTTTTATCAAAACAAAAAAATATTGATTCATTTTTGTGTGGATATGAACAAATTTCCGGGTGATATGCATACAAATTCGAAAAAAAAATCCAATGCATTTTCGGACCACCCTAATCTGTATTCTTACATATTTAAAAAGAAGCCTTTTTGTCATAACTATTATGAAGTTATTAGGTGATCTAAAACTAATCAGCTGTAGTAAATAAAAAAATAATTATAAACTTCGTTTAAATTAAAAGTCTATAAAATTGAAAAGTATTAGCTGTTAAAATAAATGTAGGTATACAATTGTTTAATTAATAACCACCTAGATTGTGAAAAATAAAAAAAAGTAAAATATACTGCATACTGATTCTTAATTAAATTTAGTACAAATTTGCACAATTTGCTATGGAATTTATTGTTTTCTATAAAATTTAATTGTATGAGCTAAAAAATTTTTTATTTTTACCTATTTGTGTAGTAGTTAGTATTATAAAAAAATTGAAAACTTAAGTTTTTCTACACATGAATTTATTATAGAGTGAAAATTGTACATTTTATATTAATTAATTCATACAGCAAATATAAGATTCACAAAAAAAGTAGTAAACACCGAGTATATCAAGATAAAAATCTCCGTTTTTTCATAATAATTGCAGTACTTAAAAATAATTTAATGTAACTTGAATAAATGTAATACATAATTAATAATTTTACCAAAATTTGTGACCATGCAAAAAGATGAAAAAATCTGAAATATGCTCAAAGGATGTGCTTATATCACTATTACAAAAATCAACTAAAGCTAAATTCTCAAATATCAACCCGACCATTCTAAACTTGAATTAATAATGAAAATAAGTTTTTATTAGACGATACTAAGGAGAAATAAGTATTATTATATGAAACAAGTATAATTTCTATTGAAATGCCACGCAACATTCTCAAACGAAAAAGTATGAGGTTATGATTATGCATTTAGATAGTGCATACAATTTTGTATGTGTACTTACCGCTAACGCTAACCGTGACGTCATATAGCCTCTTCGCAGCGCCATCTTAAGCCATATGCGCTAGACCTAATATAATCACGAACATAACCTTAATTTTTGTTTTCCTTTGTGGTGTTGTGTTGCAAATGTGCTGAGAGTGTTCGAAAGTATTATTTATTGTTAACACATTAATAATAAATGCCGAAATTAAGAAGCACACCGTGAGTTCGCAAACATCGTGCAATCAGCAAAATTCCGTATTTACGTGATGAAAACGAAAGCAACGAAGGTAAGTATTCAATACTCATTTTATGGTATATTTAGTTGCATTGTCTTGTATTGTACTGGATCAAAGTTCTAACTTGAACAATCGATTTCCTCATTTTAGTCAAAAAAAAATTACAATTTGCTTTTTTTCGCTCTGTAGCATTTTTTTGTAAAACGAATAAATGCAATTTTGAGGTTATATTTCGAATTCTACGTTTTATGCAAAGAGTGTTAAATTATGCATTTTATCACTCTGTAGCGGCCAACTTCTATTTTCAAAAAGAGTATGTGTACAGAGCGAAAATATATCTAGTTGTAATATTTGTGGATTAAAATGAGGAAATGGAATTTTTTGAGATCAGATTGTACCAATAATGCAAAGCAGTTTCAGATGTTGATGCAGATGATGAGGAAGAAATAAATGATGATGTAAATCAGATTGATAACCGTATTTTACAGGATCGAATCGTCATTGAAAATGATATTCTAGTATCTGACAATGAAGTGAACACATATTTATGTGAGTAAATACATTTGTTTTTAAGATAATATTCATATGTTTATAAATAAATTTTTATGATCTTATTTAGAATTTAGAAACACTATCAAAATTTGCTATGTTTATTCTAAAAATGGTGGTAAAGAAACAATATTGTTTTTAATGAGAATATAATCAGATTATAAAATGTATCCCTATATTTTTGGTGTACATGTGTTTGTCCTGAGGTAAATGGTCATGTGACGTCACTTTTCGTCTAGAGGATTTCGAGGGCTACAGCAGGGTCTAAACAGAGGACTTAGGAGGACCTATAAAGGACTACATTTTTATTAAATTAGGCCCTCTTTTAGCCCTGAAAGTCGGGAAAATTGACATTTTTTTTCCACTTTCGAGGACTAAAAGAGGGCTTAATCTAATACAAATTAAGATCTCTAGAAGCCCTCCTAAGTCCTATTAAGTCCTAGAATTCAGAGGTCTAAAAGAGGGCTAAAATCTCGACACGGGTTTATTGATAATTAGAAATCATTTTTCCTCCAAATTATAATTGGGCTGAAAATTCAACTATTTTTTTAAAAAATCGTCTTTTATAGTTGAATTCAACTTTTTTTTATTTAAAATAAAAATAAGTTTGGTTAAAATATAATCTATTACTTTTCTCGTTGAGAATTCATCTCTCTTGGTTGAAAGTTCCGCTATGTGGTTGAAAATTAACTTCTTTGTTGAAATCTTGATTCGACAAATCTGAAATCTTCAAACATCTTGTTGAATTTGTTTCAGTATCTTAGGAAAATTATATTTATATTAGCCTGAAAACATATGAACTCAAAAAATATATTGTTATTCCACATTTTTGTTTTGTATTTACAATCATTCTTCCCCTCAAAAAAAAAACTACGCGCGCGCGTAGTGCCAGATTGATTATACTTACCGTTAGGCCATATCCCTTTCAGGGTAAGCGTGACTCTCTCGGTGATGAAGGGAGTAATGTGGGGAAGGAGGTATCGATTTTTTAGATTGATCTAGAATTCCCGTGTTGTTTATTTAAATTACACTTTCCTTCCGCAATATTACTCCGCCACAGGTCGCTGATCCATCTCTCTAGCGATCACCCTGGATGAATAGCCTCACAAAGTCATCATGTAAACCTCTCCACTTGGGCCTATTAGTATCCAAGGTCTTTTGTTTCAGGCATCAGTCACTCCATTGCCACTCTTCCTTATGCATTTTTAAAAAAATATTTGTTGCCACACTTTCGTGTCTTAGCATACCTCTTTAGCTTCCTTCACGTCCATGCATTTTCTCCTGCAAGCTCTTGTGTTTCTATAGCTTCTTTTGTCTCTTCGAATTAGGGTCTCATGCATACATTCTAACCATTCTTTCCTCAGTCTGCCTCTAGGCACGCTGCCATTTACTTGATCTTGCTCTACCGATAACCTTCTTACCCTCGTTTATACGCCTATCTAACTCTCCATCTATCTTTCCATCGGTAGTGAACAAACTACCAAGTTATACGTACTTATTACCTTGTTCTATTCTCTCATCGGTTAGGACAATGTTGCATATTGTTTTCTCATCCTTTTCTTCAAACCCCATAATTTTTGTTTTATTAACGTTAATTTTGAGGCCAATGTTCTTCATGCTTGTATTCCGTTTGCTGAACATTCTTTGCAGGTCTTCGATTGACTCTGCTATAACAACCTTATCATCTTCGAAAGCTAACCCACGTACCTTCGCTGCCCTGAGATTCACATCTTCTTCGTCGAAAAGGGCCATTCTTCGACAGTTGTCCATGAATATAATAAATAGCCATGAGGACATGACGCATCCATGCTCAACACCTTGCATAATATCGAACCAGTCACTCAGTTGACCATTTACCCTTACATTCGCTTTGCTACCAGCATATATTCTTTTTATTGTTTGCAGGAGCCATCCATTGACTCCGAACTCATTCAGGAATTCCAAAAGTTTACTTCTATCCACCTAATCAGACGCTTTTTCGAGGTCAACAAATGCACAGGAAATTTTTTTCTTTACTCTCAAACTTTTTTCTTTATCTTTCTCAAGCTAAATATTTGATCCGTACATGACCTTCGTGGCTTTAATTCACTTTAGACTTCGTATATCTTTTCTTATGTTAATTTTATTACCCTACGAATAAGTATTTTTGAATATATTTTACTTACGGTAGTTAATAAGCTGATACCTATGTAATTATTGTAGTTGCTTGTATCTCCCTTTCCTTTGTATATTGGTACGCTAATCACTTTTGTCCAGTTATCTGAAACTTCTCCCATCTCCATAGATAAATTTATCAATTAGCACAATCTGTGATGTACACTGTTAAAAATTTTCGGAACATAAAATCGACTCAGTATCGAATACATTCAACTCCGCATATTTTACTCTAGAGTAACATAGAGTGAGCAAAAGGTTCTGAAGTGCATTCAGAGTGAATATAATAATTCGCACCGCACAGAAACAAAAGTTTAACCCGGGACTTCTTATGGAGTTTATGTTCGGAGCTGCGTTCGCAGAAAACTTGCAAACACTCTCTTCGCAGTTGTTCGTCACATCATGGCCGCAAGTCAACGCATGCAAAACTGCAAACTCGAAAACATGAAAATTCTAGAATCTAGAATTGTAGATAGTCGCGTGTCGCGTCGGGGCAATTTGTTATTTAATATTTAGAAAAGTCAAATATGTTGTCGATAAAAAGAGTGATCTATGGCAACCAAACAAAGTGGCTGAAAATCGTATATATGAATCAGAATTGGGATACGAAGAATTCATAGACGTCGGTAAGTATCATTGTATATATTTATTATATTATAATATTCGGTGCAAGTAATTGTCCTTGTGATAGGTGCTCTCGGAGGTGCGAGACTGTCACTGGTTCGTAACCTTAAATTAAAGCCATACCCGCGTGCCAAAAATATGCAAAGGCACTTGCGAGATGGATGCAGAAAGCTGTCATTCTCGGGTCGCTTCGTGTCCTCAAGACACACGAGAGTTTCGTTGACCTGTTGTGATTTCATCGTGTGCTGTGACCACCCATCTCACGATTGTGAGACGTGGCCATAAGTGTGATTTACCTTTCAAAATTGAATACGCTTTCGGATCATTCAAAACATATTCCTGGAAATTTCTGCGTGAAAAGGCTTTAGTAATGGGCTAATGGGCCCAAGTGGGGAACCACACATAACAATTTTGTTAGGCTCTCCACGTGGGGTGATCGCTAGAGAGACTAATCAGCAACCTGGGTCGGAGCAGTGTTGCAGAATCAACGTGTTATTTGAATAAATAACACGAGAATCCTAGATCAATCAAAAAAATATCTATACCTTACACCTATATACCTATCTACCCTATACCTATATACCCATCCACACATCACTTCTTTGCAACCGAGCAATTCACGCCTACCCTGAAAGGGAAACGGCTTAATGGTATAATAATAAAAAAATAATACTTACCAGCGTTTATGAATTCTTCGTATCCCAATTCTGATTCATATATATATTAACAACCACCGCAGGGTCCCACTGGGAGTAACTGTCATCTAAAAAAATGACATCGGCTCCCAGTAGGACCGCGGAGTTAAGCTTTGAGCCTAAGAGTGTTTTGGCCTGTCTGCAACCAGAGACCAAATCCCACTCATTCTGATGTTCCTCATTCAGCCAACTGTTAATTTATTCAATGACTGACTTACTGGAAATACCTGCAACTGGCTCGGTCCAGTAAAATTTCTTCTTGCTGCCAATTTGGCTAGCTTATCCGATATCACGTTTTCTTCAATACCGCTGTGTCCAGCGATTCATAGCAGAGTAAGTCGGTTTTCCGTCGCTGACATATTTACTGCCTCAAAGCATTCCCATACTAATAGTGACGTCGTCGTTGTTCCATTTAAGACCAACATAGCAGCCCTGCTGTCTGAGCAGATACGGATGTTTCTTTTCTTGTCATACGCTTTTGTCTTGTAGGCACACTGGAGTATGGCTATAATATCAGATTGTAGAACTGTGGCGTAGGACCCCATGTCGATTGTGAGGCCTATTCCATTCCTTCTAGGACATACACCGGCTCCTGCATTCTCCTCGTTCCTGGAGCCATCTGTAATCCAGTTGTCTCCATCACTGGGCAGGTGTGCCTCGCCATTAACCCATTCTTCCTTCGTTGATAGGCTAACTCGATACTTCTTGCCGAAGAGGTAGCGAGTGAATAGTTTTTCCCTGGGCATCTTCAGGGTCGGCCTCCTCGCAATGGCGACTGGGATCTTCACTGCTCTCGAGATTCTTCTGTCATTTACCAAATTTAGTCTCGAGGCCGCCTTCGTAGCCACGGCCTTGATGGTGAGATGGAGGGACTCCAAAACTATTAATGCCCCCAGTGCTAGCGTGGGTGTCGACTTCGAGGCACCAGTGACGCGACGCCTCTCAAAATCAGTCCCCTGATCCTTTTCAGTCGAGACTTCACAGTGGACAGATCGACCCTGCTCCACCAGACCACCGCCGCATAGGTTAGCCTGGGTCGCAAGATCACTGTGTAGATCCACATAAGTGTTTCCGGTTTCAAGCCCCAGTTTTTCCCTATGGCTCTCCTACAGAGCCATAGAGTCGCCACTAGCTTCTTGCACTTGTTTTCCAGGTGTTCGTTCCATAACAGCTTCTTATCCAGAATGACACCTAGATATTTAGCTCGTTCTTTGATTTCCAATTGTTGTTCTCCAAGTTTCAGTGTACTTGTGGTTACCCAATTATACCTTCTGGTGAAAACAACCGCGTCTGTATTAAACGGATTGACCGATAGCGCACGATAACCAGTATATCGCCCGCATAGCCTATGACGTGGTTGCCCTGACTTGAAAGTAGATAAAGCAGTTCATCCACTACTAAGCACCACAGCAAGGGCAATAAAACAACTCCCTGCGGACATCTCGAGTCAACGGTTCCATGTAAAGTGGTATCACCCTTATTCGTAGATAGATTCCTGTTGGCCAACATGTGGCACGTCCATTCCACGACTGCAGTAGGCATACCATGTGTAATCATGGCCGCCCTGATCATCTATCCAGAGGTGTCATTGAAGGCTCCTTGGATGTCCATAAAGGTTCCAATCGAGAGGCCTTTCTCCTTCAGTTGTCCTTCAATTGGGCTTACTGCTCTAATTAGGGCCTTCTGCGTCGAGTGACCAGCCCTATAGGCGTGTTGCTCCTTATGAAGTGGCAATTTGAAATTGATTATATTTAAATTATACAATATGGTATCGTATTTTAAATTCCGAATCTGTCTTTTTTTGTGAAAAATGCCCTTCGGTCAAATTATTCACAGACTTTCATCATAAAAAGGTTGATTTTGAAACTTGAAAACTTTGAAAAGTGAAAAAACAAAAAAAAAGCATCAAAATAGAATATGGAAAAATGAATCGATTAATAAATAATAAAATAATATAGTTTTAAAATATTAATGAGCATATATTTGAAATAATAAATTACGGTACAAGACTGTGTCCGGAAATTATTCTGCAGCGAGTTTTATGTTTTGAAATTGAATTGAATTAACTGGAGTTTTTGAAAATTGACCTGGAAATCTGGAAAAGGCCTGACAATTTGAAACCAATCATATTTAATATATAGCATGTAGAATTAAGAATTATTCAAATTTCTTCAATTTCAAAGAATGTAATTAATTTCAAATTGTCTAGCATAAAAAGTTTCTATGAAAGCTCCCTAATAGCACAGAACGTTCCTAAAACGATCCGCGGAAACCTTCAGAACATTTTATCGGAACGTCCCCGGAACGTATGGAATGTCCGCCGTTTGGGATGATTCCAGGAACATTCTGCTGGAACGTTTCAAACAAAAAGTAGCCTGTACGCGAACCCGTAACTATTCCTGTACATGTAGGGGATCCTGCAAAGAATCTAGCTCGGCTTCCTCCATATCAGTAAAATTTTTATATAATAAATTTAATGATGTGAAGGGACATCATAGATACATATCATAAATATGTTGTCTCTCTTTATACACTTGAAGATTCAACCTCACTAGCGAGAGAGCTAGGCCGTAGCTCATCCTAGTGGATTAGTTTCAATAGGGTTCCTCTACAGGATTCGTTACGAAATCCTCTTCAGAGTCCTGTACAGGAACCCAAGTGAATTTAATCCAATCTAATATTGAGATTCCAATCCCTCTCAAAGCCGATTGGAGCTGTAAAACGTAACCTGAAATACATTAGGGGGACTATAGTTAATACGGACAAAAAAGGGGACATTTTCAAGAATTTTTTCAAGCGATACAGGTAATGTTGGTTTATTTCTTCAATTGGCACATAATAATAGAAAATCTTAACCATATTCATACTAATTTTCACTGCAAAATATTAATAAATAGGCCGTTGGCAACAAATCTCCGAAGGCGTCTCGAAAAAAAGTTACTTTGCGTTGACGGTTCTAACTGACCACTGGATCATACGAAATGAAAAAATCAAAGTGTGTTAGTTAGGTGAGATGTTTCTCGAGGTAACATGGCTCTCCTTTTTTTAGCAATTTTTGTTCAACACTTCCAATTCAAACCGCGTTTTTTCTAAAAAATAAAAGAATTTTTTATGGCAGAACTAATAATAATAATAATAATATTTAAAAAAACTCAGCTATGTTCCCTCATGAATTATGTATAGAAATAGTATATCAAATTTCAAAAGTATCCATGCAGTAGATTTTGAGTTACAACCGTCACCGACTTTGAAAACGTGATTTCGAGAAAAACGCGTTTAAAGTTTTAAAGATGAAAAAATCAAAAAATGAATTTTTTTATACTTACACAGAATCATCGATGCCAGTTCCGTACATGCTGAATGTTTGAAGGTTTTCTTATATCTATGTAATGACTTACCGACAAATAAAGCAATTTAGGGACCTAAATTTTGCGTACCTGTCCGGCTGCTGCCGGCAGGTACGCAAACCGGAAGGAGAGCAGCTATCCTTAAAAACTCTATATCTCCGTTATTTTTGCTCCGATTTTCTTGAAATTTGGATATGTCATTCTTGAGATGTTGTACATTTATATAAAAAAATAAAAAAATTTGATAATGAGTTGAAAAAAAATTGATTAACTCGGTGAAGCCATTTTCGACTTTTTTTGAGAATCAGCCAGATACACCTTACGGAAAAAGGAAAGGATTCACCTTTTTCGCTCCCTTCTTTTGTTCTTTTCATCATACTCAGCCTTTCATTTTCTATATTATACGCACGACCCATTATTTTACACTTAAGCTACACTTGGCATTTTGCCTTCCATAATCGAACCAAAGGGACTTCAGAAATTATTTTTTTAACTTGTAATGTGTGTAATTCATAAAATAAACTAATATAATATCTTATCTTTTATTTTATGTTTTAACTCATCTTATTTCACCTTAGGGCTTGCTAGGGGTGAAAGCAGGGAGAAGAACGAAAGGGGAGAGGAGAAAGTTTTTCTAGAGGTGGTAGTGGAGGAAGACTACATTTTTTCATACTATTTAAAAAGGAGTGTCGAGAGGGGCAGAGGGATCAATGAGAAGACGGGAGGAGCTTCAATTAGGGGGATAAAGGTAAAGAATTATAGGGAATGGATGCGTAGGCCGTAAATCGTAGATTAGATGTAATGCAGGCGAGTAGTAGAGAGGAGATTGGTGGATAGATGGGATGGCGAGAAGGTAGGGAGCGAGAAAGGGAGGGGCTATTCAGAAAGGGCTTATGTAATAGCGGGTTAAGGGAAAATAATGGAGACAAAAGACGTGTGGAATCGGGAAAGATTTCAGGGGGCGATGAGCGAGCGGGATAGAAGGGTAAGAGGGGCATGGTAGCGATAATATAAAGATGATGCTAGAGGGGCTTTTCGCTGAGAAGGTGGGTGGGTATAGGGATGTGAAAGGAAGGGGGAGAGAGGTATAGAGGCGGAGCGATGAGGAGGGGGAGGGACTTACGAACAAATTATATCAGATCGTTAAGGATAGATGAAAGGACTGAATATTGAAGAATGAGTTTTTGAGTATAAGATGAGTTATAGTTGAGATTTTATTAAAAGGCAAGCGAGAAAAGGAAGCTAGTTAGATATACTCTAGAGAAAATCAGACGCCGTCGTTGTTGGCAGTAACACGAAGTTTTTCCCTTGTGGCCATTGTTGAGTTTGACGAGCTTCCGATTCCTTTCAGAACCAAAGAAAATTTCACCCCATCCCGGTTTCCTCGCTGGTACTTCGGAAATTCTGTGGTAAGCAACGGGCCTTTCAGTGTCCTTACTGTAGTCGACAAACTGTCTTTGAGGAACGGCATAAACAGGGCCGACACTATACATTAGGCCGCAAGTGTGCAAAAAAAAATTTCCGCGCTCCTCCCCTTTTCTTAAAAAAAAGGAAAGAAAAAAGACATTTTCTACATACGTATGCTCTATTTTTATCAAAAAATTATTATAATTATTTACATTATTATTATCATACACATTATTTACATATAATAAGGACTCCAAAGAAATTTTCTCGCCTTCCTTTAATCTGGGCCAATTGTTCAACCACTTCAGACACATCCAATAAATTCTTAATCACTCGCTCAATTGATATTATAGTCAAGTTTGACAGTCTCTTTTCCGCCATTGCTGTTCGCAAGTATTTTTTTATTATTTTCAATTTTGGAAAGGATCATTCCGCGCTTTCGATTGATACAGGCAACGTTTTTAAAATGCGGTATGTTATGAACGTGTTTGAAAACACGAGATGCAAGTTTTCTTTTAGTATGAACGTCAAAATTTCATTTGCACTCTTGTTTGGCATTAGGTAAGTTCTTTACGCAATAAATTCATCATACAAATCCACGCCTACTATCTCTCTAAATTTGAATTAGTGGAAATTTTACTAATTCATTCAGTAACTTAATTTTAATTCATGAATCAGTTATTTCTAGAAGTTTACTAATTTTAACAGTAAAAATACCGTAACTCAAGTAATCAGTTATACCGTAACTGCAGTGAATCAATTATAGACCCGGAATAAATTGATAAAGGAAGAATTTTTTGAATTCAGCTTTTGTTTATACTCCAATATTAATTACAATAATAAGGTACATTTTGAAATTTTCATTTTAATAAATTAATAAGAAATTATTACATGCGTAAACGAGTTTTAAACTTTAAACAATTTCACATTTAAAAATGGTGCGCAAATATATTTGCAACATAACCTCTTAAAATTAACTGATTTCTTCAATACAACTATAACTGATCAATTAGTAATTTTCGTTTTACTAATCCAATCAATACAACTCTACCAATTGTCAGTGACTCAATTCCAGCTACAGCAATTAGTAGAATTTAACTGACAATCAGTTATATTTTACTAATTCAAATTGAGAGAGTATATCTGAGCGATTTGCGTCTTCGTTTGTAAGATTTTCTTGTAAATTTTTGCACTTTTTAAGAATGTCTAACTTATCCATCTTTAGAAGGGTAGTGCTGTCAAATACAAAACAGAAAATATTTCCGAATTGTTTGATGAACTCAAACCGTTCTTGCAAAGACATAATTAGTAGGTCTAATATTGTGAAGTAAAAATCAACTTTAAAACTTTTCTCGGGATAATCTACTCTTTGTCGCGTACCCATCAGGTTTTTAAACTTGATATCTACCTTTAAAGCTGCTGCTAAATGTGTAGCTTCATTTAGATATTATTTGAAAATTTCGTCAGTCCTTTTTTTCAGTGAAAAGCTTACTTAAATCTTCAAGAATTTTAATAGATTCCGGCAGATTCATGTGAGGATCACATGAATCTCAAGACAAGCGATCGCAATACAGCTACATATAAATGATGAATTATTTTTAAAAAATTGAATTTTCGAATTCGATTTTCAACATACGTTGTTTCTAAAATGTGTATAGATATAGAAAACCAGTTTAAAAGAAAGAAGTTCTCTAACTGATAGTGGGCTTGTCCCGGAAAGAGTTTTGTAAAGAGAAATTTAAAAATCGTAACTTTCATGTAATTTAATTAAAAAGCATGGTCTTTGAATCATGTTTTAGTAAAAATACAAAATTATTGTTATCAAATTTTCATTGCAGGACACTAAATATAGCAAGGACGGCGAAAAAATATCTTCAAACTTTAGTTAACTGTATAGCAATGCAGATATTTATTTGATTCAACAAAACTTTGATTGATTTGATCAAACATTTTTTAGAATGTGTCGAGGAGGACTATACAATTATACATATTTCGGTATTCAAAGAAATTTTGAGTAAACCAATAAAAGGAAAGTTATTTAACCTAGTTCTACTTTCGATCTCGTAAATTCTAAGCAATTATTTGTCCAATGAATACTACTTTCTGGAAGAATATGGATACATTTTTAAAGGACCTCAAGGATTAGTATGTCTATTTATATAAATATATAATTAAAAACTGAAGGTTAACAACCACCGCAGGGTCCCACTGGGAGAAACTGCCATCTAAAAAAATGACATCGGCTCCCAGTAGGACCGCGGTAAATCCCACTCATGGCCACGTCTCACAACCGTGAGATGGGTGTGCTGGGGTCAAACGGACCACGGATTCATGCTCAACGGGTCAAAATACATGGGAATATATGTGTCGCATCTGTAGAAAAGAAAAGTGTTTTTTTTTCTGTGCCAGTGTTATTGAAAAACATTTCATTAGGCAAGTTATTATCCTTTATAGTAGCATGTATGTAATTCCAAAAAGGTTTGGGATTAGATATAATGTTATTTTCGGTATTCGCAAGAAATGACTTATAACATGTATCTGCAAGCTTTTTACATAGCGTTCGAAGATTTGAGAATTGTTGGTAATCGCTCAGATTACGAGATTGTTTGTAGTTAGCGTGAGCAACTTTCTTAGAAATTACACAGTGTTTTAAATTACTGTCGAACCTAGGAGGTTAGAAGGAGGGTTTAACCATTTTTGTGGGTACGAAGTGATTAATTGATACGAGCACTACCATGCGGGAAATTAGCAATTTACTAGCGATCCCAACCAACACGACTTTAGCAGGCCAATTCACAGCCCTTTTGACCGCGCAGCTTTTGAATACCAAGAATATCTATACTAACGTAAAATATGAAATAAGTCCACATGGACAGAGGAGTGAGGGGGGTCATCAAAAGTGCTCGTTTGTCAACATGAGATACTGTAAAACACTATGAGATACTGTAAAATTGCAATATACATGTGAGGTAGCACGCCAGTACCAGAATTTCGAAAGTGCCAAATCATATTGTAGCGTTACTTTAAATTTCGGCAATAAATTTTCAATGCATTTATTGGAATTTTCCGACAGGATTTTTTTACAGAGACATGTTCCGTCTCATTCAAGGTGAAACACAAATCTGTAGTAGGGTGGGTCGAAAGTAACCAATTTCAGAAATCGCAAACAATACTATGCCTAAAAGTAGTGCATTGGGACCCCCATGAATTGTTCTGAATGTGGAATCAATCGATTCAAATCTAGGTAACGCGCGTGAGCAAAATAGGTGTAAACAAATTATTTTATGCTGAGTTGTAAAGTTTTTTTTTATTTCGATTTTTTTTACATTATTGGGGTTGCCTAGAGTCTTCTTAATTTTTGCCAGATTTTAAGATACTATTCTGCAAGAAATATTCATGTTTTAATATAAGCTTATATTTAACTTTTATTTTTCGCGCCCATAAAAACATCAACAAAATTTTGTTTGGCATTTGAGGACTTTCTTGGGATCAAAATGAACTCAAAAGAAATTCAAGATATGTAGGGGATCAGTACTGGAAACACTGCAAATTTTTAAAATATTAAAATCTATGGATAAAGGAATTACTTACTTGAATTTTTTTTGAGTTGATTTTGATACCAAAAAAGTCCTCAAATGCAAAAAAAAAAAAATAGTTTTGATGTTTTTATTGGCGCGAAAAATTAAACTTAAAAATAAGGGTACATTAAAACATAAGTATCTCTTGCAGAATAGTATCTTAAAATCTAACAAAAATTGAAAAGACTCTAGGCAACGCCAAAAATATTCTTAAAAAACTTGAAATAAAAAAAAAGCTTTAAAACTCTGCAGTAAATAATTTTTTAAACCTATTTTGCTCGCGCGCGTCACCTACATTTAAATCGATCGATTCCACGTTCAGTACACTTCATGGGGGTCCCAATGCACTACTTTTTGGTATGGTACTGTTTGCGATTTCTGAAATCAGTTATTTTCGACCCACCCTGATCTGTAGTGTACAAATTGCGAGAAATATCGTAGTCATCAATATTACAAACAATTTGTTATATTTTTTTAATTTCTTGACTGCAATAGGTTCAGAAACCTTGAAAGTGCCTTCATGAATTTTTTGACATTTATCATATTAACTTCCTTAATGAAAAGCAATAATGCAAATTGTATTGTCGTTCAAACCTGTCAAATTTATGAGATTGCTAGGTCTGATACACTTTTTGAATTGTGAATTCGGTCGGTTTTCAATTTATTTTTCCTAAGAAAACACAAACCGCAGATCGATGTTGATCGTTCTACGCTCCTTGAACAAATGTATAAAGGGCATCGATCAAAATTTGAAAACATTAATCAACAGTAACAAAAGAATTCGCTAGTTTTCATCTTTGTTTACCTCGCTGACCTTGACGTATCTGCTCGAAAAATCGGAAACTTTCAAAAAAAAAAAACTTTGTTCGACCCTCATGAGCAACTTCTCCATGGAAAGTTGGTCACAATCGAAAATTCCCTCGATACTTTTTTGCGCCGAACGTGAAAAAGCATGGTATTAAATAGCTATTGACAATCGTTGGCATATTGTTAAACAATTAACTTTTTTATGTACTATTACGGAGGTAATGAAAAGGAGTGAAATGGGATTTGGAATGCCGAGAAAGAGGGTGAGACACAATAAAAACCAAAGGGAGTGTTTAAGATACAGAAACGCGATTTATTGTCACTTACATGTCGACGTGCGACAGTCAGCCCGTAGTGGGTGCTGCCGGGCGATAAGTTCCTTGACGAGGATGGTCGTTCGAGCGACGATGAGGTTGGTCCTAACAAGGGCCGTTGTGATGACGGTAGGCCTTCCTTCCGGGAGCGGTTCCAGCGAGGAGAGATAGCATTAGATGGCATTATGAGTAAATTTGTCTGTTGTGGTCTGGAGTTGTAAAGTTTTTAGTACATTAATTTTTTTTTCGTTTTCAAAATTGTTATATGGTATATACCATATGCAAATAAATTCAGGTATTAATCTTCCGCAAAACGGATATTGCAGCCCTTTACAGTTGTCCCTAGTTTTGTGTTGAAAGTTACTGTTCTCTCGTTATTTTTTTGCTTCTGATCCTCCTTAATAAATTGTAAATCCAATTTATACTGTGTAATTTAGTTCCTTAAAAAATAGTGAGCGTAGATTTGTTTCCTGTTATAGAATTATGAGTTCTGCATTCCACAATTTATACTTCCTTACTCAGATTTATATTTCTTAATGTAATTCTTATTATGTTTTTACCTTTTTCTTTCGTCTTAAAAGGGAATGTTACTTCTGATGAAGGGCATTTATATCAGATAGAATAAATTGAATACGCACGGATGTAAAACGATATTTAAACAGTTTATTTCAATAGATAAACGTTGAATAGACGTATGAGACTCGCCCGTATCGATCGTCAGCACGAACTACTACCTAGGCATTTCTTGGCCGTCTGTCTTTATCAAAGTTCCTAGCTAGTAACATTTTTATTTAGCAAAATGTTCCCTAACGCTTCTGTCTTTTCTTAGGAGTCAAAATGCTGTTATCTTGCAAGTTATTTATTATAGTCGTTTTAGAGTAGGTGTGTTCAGAGTGTTGTTTACAGCGCTTTTCGAGTTCATTTTTGTCGTTAATGCTATTGATCTAATGCCATTTTTGCCCTTGTTTAAGTCTAAATATTCTGACTTAAGGCCATGTGACGAGGGGGTCACGTGACCAAGCTAGTCCTCAATTTTTCATTGTAAACTTACGTCCAAAAGAAATAAGATATCGCGCTTAAAGGCGACTGCTTATTAATTATTGTAACCATATTCAGCAGAAACCCTTGGTACAGGGGCCCTCTATCCGCAACCCGAGGAAGCGTTCGGTGGCTTTGTCATAGGCCCTTCAGTTCTATTCCAAAGGAATAGAAACCGAAACCGAAAATTTGATTTTTCGAGATTATTTTTTTTTTCTAATAAAAATTTTCAATTATGTGTGCGTTTATATATAACATGTAGGGAAAAAGTTCCTATAAGCTTTTATGTCAAACGAAAACTGGTTTTCTATACAGGTTTCTCTAGCGCAAATAGGGCTCCAAAAACCTTTATAGAAACCCTGTTTCCGTTTACAAAAGTTTATAGGAACTTTTTCACTACAAATTTCATGTAGAAAAGCGTACATATAATTCAAATGTTTTATTGGAACAAAAAATCTCGAAAAATCAAAATTTGCATTTTCAAAAAAATGGGCTCGACCTATTTTTTTTCAATTATCATTTAAAATATTCAGACAAAATCAGATAATTCAATCCTGCAAAGAACTAGCTTTGAGTAAAAAGTTTAGGTTGAAGTTGGTTGAGGCTGACCGTGTGTCTTATTTACTCTTGGCAAACATTTTTTGGCAATTTTTTTAGCGCTACTTCGCAGTTTGGTTTCATTTTATTTATAAATAATGCCTGGAAAATTTGAGCTCAATCGAACCAAGTGAATGGGTGCTCCTGGGCCCTTGAACATAAAAAAACCATATAATTGAAGAAAACCCCAATTTTATTTATTTTGCTAAATTTTAATTATATAAAAAAAAATCTGTATACAAAAGTTGTAGATCTATTCAACATGCACATATTATTGTTCACGACTTTTTCTCGTATGACTAACTGTTTTCGAGAAAAATGCGAAAAAGAATGCTACGAATAAAGCTACTCCAAGTACTCTAGTAGAGGATAGTAGAGGGCTTCCATAAAGCACGTAGCACTCTTTTTCTTTTAGTCTATATGTGCCTTCCCTGTTTCCTGAGTGTTCTTGTCCAAGCGCTACCTGGTGTGTGTCTACCTGGCAAGAGTGTACCAATGTACCCCATACGAATGTAGTATAGTAGTAATATAGTAGATGTAGTGAGCAGATACAGATACTCAGAGACACACCTGACGCAGTTCTCTTTCGGATATCGGACGAATCAAAATCAATTTTTATGTCACAATGTCCTCTGCCAGACTAGCATTGCAGGAGGTTATTGTTTTTTGGGGAAAAGAACGAATTACAACTCAGGAAGCGAGAAACTGTATCCCAAAATTAGAATGTTTGTACCAAGAATGGAGACAACTGTAAAAACATGCTGGGAGAAAATCGAAGCTTCAGGATCTTTTCGACATTGCGGCGATTATTAAAAACTGCGGCGTAAACAAATTTCGCTTATCGTATGTGGTAGGCAATCGGAAAAGTTTGGCTATGTCGGGAGAACTCTTCATGGAGCCTGTACTCAAAGCAGCATGGCACATGGAAGTATTTACAAGACGAAACTGCCAATAATTCTGATTATTTTTGCATCGTAACGAATTGGTAACCATTCTCTGTCTCCTAGTTTTGTATCAAAATCTATCGAAGCATTTAATCGTTAAAATTAAAAGAGTAGTGCTTACAACGAGTCTGGCAGGCGATACGTACAAAACTTGCAGAGTTTGATGTCGATTATTCTTAATTGGAAATAGTCCATATCTTGCAAATCATAAAATCATATCAAATCATATCATTCTTTTTATTCAGTTAAAATTTGAAAAAATTCTACCGAAAAGTCTATTCGTGCGAGAACTACCTTCAAACCAGTGTAATGTTATAAATCATTCAATTAATATCCTGAGTTTACACGAAGTTTTGTTAAAATTTGTAATTGAAAAGAATAATAATAAAAAAGATATTATGGTTGTATGTGCTAAGTATAAAAAATATAATCAAAAAGTGAGGTCTATTGGCAGTGAAGTGAATTGTGGCCAAAAGGTTAGAAGAGTTTGGTAAACCCATAAAGGACACATGAGAACCTTTGAAACAAGTTCAATGTAGGAAAAATCCAATTTCCAAGGACTGCTATTTAGTTTGAAATATATTTCCATTTCATTTGTATCCACTCCAGCAATCTTGTAAGAATTAAATCGGTCCCTTCATGCTAAGCTTTCCTATCTGAGGTTAGCAGTCTGAACTCGCCAATCTCCAATCGAATCTTGTTTTCGGGTTGGCACCTAGCGCCACGTACTCGTAGTGGCGCTAGTAGCCAATCAGAAAACAAGATTCGAGGTTAAAGACTGTAAAACAGAGATTGGAGTGTTCAGACACCTAACACCAGATAAGACAGTTTAACGTGGAGGTACCGAAATGATACCAGCATTAAAAACCGAAGTTTTCAATCCCTTTTCTCCGTGTATTTACGAGCAGATTGTTTTTACCATTTCCATTTATAATCTTTCATTTTTTACATTTCTTTTCATTTGGCTCCTAATTTATTTATATATTTTTGTACGTTCGACCTAGAGCAGCCTTTTCTAACTTGATTCGGTATGCGGTTTATTTTTACCGGGCATTGAATTAATCGATGTTAAAATCAAGGAACCACACCCCTCATACCTCCTCAGAATTCAATCACGGCAATTTCCGGACACACTGCCTATAACTTTGAACGGTGTTAAGTAAAAAAAAAGATATCTTGATCAAGATACAAAAAGAAATTATTGAATCAATTATTTCAATTTTGGTATTAAATTCGGTCAACTCACTTATATATACATTAAACCACATGAATTGGCCTCGGAAATAGTACCACGCTCCAGTATTAGGCCAAACGAGAAGAACACCTGACACAACGGTTGATAAAAAATGATGAAATCGCCACCACCCTTTAATTCTTGATCCGTTAACTTTAAGTATGCTTTCTCTTATCGTCAGCGTACAGTAATACCAGACTAGTAAAAACATGAAGCTTAATTCCAGAGTTCTGAAACATTTTTATTGAATTTTAATCAATTTTCATTTTTAAAACTATCATAAATCCAGAATATGGTATTTTGAACTACCTTATATTGGTGAAGAGGTTTAGTACCGATAAAATGAAACCAATCACAGATAAAACAAGTTTGAACTTTTCGTATTCGTCTTTGTACTTGAACCTGCAAGAAAAATGATTTAAAAGTAATAGTAATATAAAATGTTAAACATGAGGTTAGTGCTTTTACTAGTAACTGCAAAGCAGATATTCAAAAAATAATTACATTAGAGTGGGAAAAATAAGATTTACGTGAGACCTATCAAAAAGATTATTAAAAAAGAGTGTAGGATAGCCCCGTCTACCAAGAAAATCTTAACATTTGGACACTATACAGGGTGTCCCAGACTAAAGTGTCCGGACTTATATAGCTGCATACAAATAAAAAAATAAATAAATTGAAAATTCCTTTTCCAAAAATCAGTTGAAGTTTTAGTTTTTGAGTTATAAAATATTTAAGCTGGACCATTCGCCATTCCGAAGGGTACCTCTGCGGCAAACCTCGAAATCGAAAGCATAAGGTCACTCATGTATTTTACATGGATTATCTTAAGATCTATGCTAAAAATCAAGAGAAACTACATCTAGCTTTAGACATTGTCAACGAGTACACTCAAGGGATTGGAATGGAGCTCGGGTTAGAAAAATGCGCCAAGGTTTATTTGAAGTAAGGGGAACTTAATGGCGTCCCGGAAGACCCTGAGCTCGTCGACGGAAGCGCTATACGACACGCGCGTATGTATATATATATATATATGCACTTCCCTAACGCAGAATATCGCACGCTGGGGGTATTGGTGGAAATGGTCCTTTGTGACGGGATATATATTTTTTTGGTTACCCGTCACTTGGAACTGCCTCGTCCTAAGAAAATTTAATGTCAACAATTAAACAAACTACGTAAACGTTAGAACAAGGGTTGCTTCTTTTTTTTTTACTTACTCCTGTTAACCTTGTCTTTTTCTGCTTTCTTGAAGCTCTATCTGTCGACAAATTGAGCTGAGGAATTGGAGACGAGTCAAATGGTCCGTTGGATCCACGATTAGTCAATTCAAATTTTACAACTTCTTCCCGCTAGAACTGGAGGCCGCCACCCTACGGGCGACCGAGACTGTCGTTCAGGCAAAGTCGCAAGTGGGCGTGTGGCCCCGACCCTGCAACGAGAGAGTGAAGTCTCCCTCAAATCAATCTCTCTCACCGGAGTGTCACCCAAACGGTGTCATCGTATAGCCACTAATTCTTTATGTAATCTGAATCGGCCACCTGTAGTCCGAAGGTCTAAATTAGTTAAACCTAGCTATAAACCGGGGTGCACTCTCGAATATTTACGAGTCTGCGAACTTGCTTAGTTTGCGATACCTGCCCACGTGATATCGGTAACGTCTCTTATTGGGCAATCACTTCGACTCTTGAACTTCGACCCTTCTGTATTTCCGTGAGCATCTTGACCTACACTCTTCTTCAAACCTTCCGTGGGCACGTCAGTATAGCAAAAGACAAAAGCAATAGCAGCCATGTCAGACTCGGTAGAAACTAATTTTTTTACGAAATTTCGAGAGGCCTACGGAGAGGAGTAGAAGGAGAAGAAAAACAAGGTATAAGATTTAATTTCCCGCAGAGTCAATGGTCACACGGGCTTATCTATTATAAGGTTCCTTTTGTTTGCTTTCTTGACAAACATATAGATTCGCCACGTGTTCCGAACATGGAGTTCGCCACCTGCTTCAAGTGCCGCGAGTGTTTCCGGATCTCCGGGTGTGCTTGAGCCGCGTTAGCTTTCTACACAACTGAATTTGGTCTTGTTCTTTTGTTTTGTCCCTTTTTTATGTCACTTCCGAAAATAAGTCAAATGTGTTCACGGGATTAGTACATTAAAGTGATAAGATTGTGGGGAAAATATTTATAAATCGGAATTTAGTCTTAATCCTTTTCTTTGAATGTTACTTCCGGAAGAAAATCAACAATGTGCATAGGATAATGCCTTTAAAGTGGTAAGATTGTGGGAAGATAACCTATTGTTAAAAATATTCATCGTCTTTTGCGCGTAAAGCACCCCTTGTTTGTGATGGTAATAAATTTGATTGTCATCCCTTTATTAAGCAGAATTTTTGGCCTAGCGAATTTGACTTAATAGAACCTTACCCCTTTTCTTTTGTGTTGATCTCGAGTTTTTCACGTGTTCAGATAAGAGATCAGTAAAATCAGTCGAAACTGTAAGATCAGTAAATATTTTTTTCTCTTGTTTTGGGACGAAAATTGAATTACGTATTTCAGTCCCAAGTAGCAATAACGGGTGATCCATAGACAGACCGTGGAAAAGCCCGTTATACCTTATATACTAACCAAGAAAATTCTTACCGCTTGTGAGAAACGACCAGTGCCGGACCAAAAGTTTTTGGTGGCCCGAGTTATAGTTAATTTTCTTACTTGAGCCGGCATATTTTTCTGACATTTGTCACTGAAATGTTGTATAATAACTAGGGGAGAGTTGGGTGCAATGGCGGGCTTTGAATTAAATGTCCTATAAATTATGTGATTTTGATGTGGTGCAATTTTTAAGGTTAAGCTCATATTATCAACGAACACGTTTTATTACTCAAATTCTGATTTATTGTAACAATGTTAAGATTTCAGAGTAAAATGTATACAATATAATGATTCTGGTTGTAAAGAAAATACCTTGAAATGAAAAGTCCGAACTTAGAAGAAATAGGTTTCAAATATTCAAAAATTTCTTATACTTGAACACTTAATTTATAAAAGATTTCACAATTTTAAATTAATACGACCTAATTGTTCAAAGTTCAGATCTTGGCAGAAATTAAGAAAAAATCAGCACAATTTTGTAAAAAAATCTATCATATTCTATTATATTATAAACCCAAGACAATGTTATTGTTTACACTTGTTTCCCAATATTACTGAAAGAGTGGTCAAAAATATTTCAACATAGTACTAAATATTTGATGCAAAAATGTTGTGTCTTTTACCCTATCTTGAGGAAAAAAATTCAAAATTGTTTCATTATGAACATTAAATGATTTATTTTTGAATTTGTGAAAAAAAATGATTAATATGAAATATTTGCTTTTCAAATTAAGGATTACACAAACCAAAACATACAAAAATGATAAGAAAATAAACAAAATGTATGGGAAAAAATCCATTATATATGCGGTGATTAAAAATAGTATAACAATTATTAAAATAAATGCTGACATGAATGAGAAGTAAAGTATGAAAAAAAAACTTCTAATTAAACATTTTTCAGACCAAAAATATATTATTTGATCTGCTTCGATGTTCCAAAAATTATGAAGACAATTTTTGGAAAAATTCATTTTTTTCGACCTTTTTGAATTGTGAACTTTTACCCTAAAACCTAAAACTAATAATTTTAAAATGTGGTAGCCGCTTGACCAGGAAATGAGCAGGATTTTATTAAGCACGGAAAACCGGAAACCGACCGTGAATTTAGTGGTTAAACAAATGTAAATGTCCGATTGAAACTTCATCAACTATTTTCAATTTTTAAATAATTTAAAATGAATAAACTCATTATTAAACTCTTTTATTCAGTTTCAAATTACGCACGTTCAAATATTGATTCAGTTTTAAATATTTTAAATATTTAAATATATATTGCGAATTCAAATTTCAATGCAAATGTCGGTAAGACCTAGTTTACAGAGAAATTGTAAAAAAAGCAGAGCTTCCCTGCATTTGTCTGCAAATGTTCCTCTCTACACATGGTACTCTTTCATGTAAATCTCCGTCAAACCTAATTTACAGAGAATTTGCAGAACGAAGCAGACTTTGTTTGCTTCTTTCTGAAAGCAGTTCCTCTCGATAAATTTCTTCTAACAAAGAAGGTACCCCAAGTGTGTGTCGCCGATTTGGATGATATTGCAGTATATTATAGTACATTGAGAAATAAGACACATACGTTTCCGGCGGCACTTACCCCACTGAAAAAACTTGTTCTATGACAAGGTAATTTAATACTATTTTTAACTGGAAAACAAAGTGTATGAGGGCGGCCATTCTGTTCATTGTTTGTTGGCCCTATCACGAGGAACATTTCAGGGTGTTTTACCCTCTAAAAATTAATTATCTTTGGATTTTTTCGTTATAGTACTCATTTTTACGCCTTCCGGAACTAATTCCAATAGGCTAATTTCAGAAAAAAAAAAAAAAATTTTCTCGTTTCGTTCATTTGAACGTTCGGAACTTTGGGTACAGAGTTCATTGAAATTTCCTGACGAGATAAAACAATATAACAATGATATGCAATTAAACGGACGCCCAGAAGTGGAATTAGTTGTTGATAACCACCAAAGCGGAGGTCAAGCTATATGTTTCAAGACAAAATTAATTAAACGATGCAGCCAGTTACCGAAGTTTGAGAGTGCCTCAGCTACTTTGGCCAATAATAAGAAGTTAACTCGAGCGTTAAGAGTATTTAGTGGGACGAATTTAGATTCAACAAAGTCATCGTTATTCGATATTTTTTGCATTTTTTAATGAATATCTTGCATTTTGATAGACATCGTTTGCTCATTTTTGTAAATTTTGTTTCCCTGCCCTATGCGCGATAATGACAAGTTGCTTGTACTCGTCGTGAGATAGTCAGTGTGAAAAACTTTTCCGCGAGATTGATTGTACAGCTCCCTGCATGGATGATTCACACTAATGTAGATGCTTTCATATATGCGCAAATGCAAAAGTCATGTCTCGATAATTTTGCCCGCCGCCCCCAAACGTAAGTGTGCCATCACGGAAAACATTAAGCTTTTATATGTACAGCGTATAAATCTGGAAAAGTACCAATATGTGCGAACACCTGGATTTTAAATCGTTTCAAACGGTCGTTACTGTCGCGCATAATGTGCTGTGTAGTAGTTGGAAACGTTATTTGGGATAATTAGTCCAAAATAAAGGCAACGTATTTTTGCAAACCCCCCTGTACTTTAAAACAATTCTGGCGAATTCTAAACGATGTAGTTATTCAATTTTCAATAATATCGACCCAAATTTTATTTATTCAAAAAGCCATTTTCGATTCTGATTTAACTTATTTTGGCATAAAAATGTACATAAAAAAGTGGGGTTTCTATTAGAACCAATTTTTGGTTCCAAAGGAGCTGCAGCAAAAAGAAACGTCTTTTGCTAAAATTAACCCAAAATGATAAATACTTTGTAAAGGAACCCAAAGTATGGATTCCAACCGATCTAATAGAGCTTTTTTGTCACTTCTGCCTTGACTCACTTCGAATACGGAGAAAAATGAGATTGAAGAGTTTGACATTCAGTGCACAAATTGTTTAATGATTACCAAATTTAGGAATAGATGCAGAATACACGAGAAGGAATGTGAAACTACACACTAATCAATAAAAATTGGAATCTCTCCTACATAGAACCTTACCTTTTAATACTTCAAAGTTATTGTATACACTTCGTTCGTTACCACCTACAATTTAAGTGCGTCAACCTTTGCACAAATGAAAAACTAAAGTCTCTCTTAAAAAGTTCGTTTTCTCAAAAAATAATAGAAAGCATAAATTACTATACTTTCTAGCATCAATAATGGAAATATACATATCGTGTCTCAGTTGTCACAAGGACGAAGTCTTAATCGAATTATAGTTTATAGTGTTCTACTGGAAACTCGACTGAGTTTGCAGCAGTCCAGTAATCATTCCCGAATGCCCCGCACTCAATAACGTTCGGGCAGCACCGAACCGAAGCATGCTTTTGCATGATACCAGCAGGACGTTTAGTGCCTCTAACTCAAGCATCCAGAATGCCATATTGCAGAGATAAGCTGATTGCTGCGTTAGAAACCCGTGTTCGATTCTCGGCAACTACGTTTATAAAATGAAAAGTGACTATATCGACCCGTCAACAGCCGCCGCTCTGTGTCCTTGTAAATTCTTTTTGGCCGATCATTCTTTATTGTTGCGAGTATAGGAAAGATTCCTATTTTGGACTGGACTCTGTACAATGCGTGGCGTCAACAAGCTGTAACCTCTGTAGTTTCCCAAGGAAGTTAATACCGCGATTGCACTTGAATCAATAACCTAATTTCAATCTCGAATTTTTTTACAACGCTAGTTCAGTAATGAATACCTCGACTACTAGTACTAAAGACTCAATTTCCTACTTCCATTTTCCTCCGTGTAGTACAAACGCTATAAATTTGAAATAAGTCCACTTTTTCATGTCCGTACCTACAATTATTCAATTTTAAAGGTTATAAATTACTATTGTGAAAAATAAGTAAAATATTTCAGGAAATAGCCACAGTATAATTGACTTCCTTATTGCGGATGAAAGACTAAGAGAACTAGTAAAACATACAAGAGTCATGAGATGAGTCATGAGGATGGAGAGGAAAGAGAACCAAACAAACGAAACAAACGCGAATAAAGATTGAAAATTTACAGAAACCGGAAATGCGAATAGAGTCTCAGAATAAATTAAACGAACGCATAGATAGGGAAACTGGGGAAGCGCTTATAAGCAATAAAGATATAGAAGGCGCATGGACTATGTTACAGCATATCATTATTAAAACTGCGACTGAAGTGTGTGGTATGGCGATCGTAGGAAGCAAGTCTGGTGATGCATGGTGGAATAATGAAATCGAGGCAGTCCGACAAGAAAAGAAAGAAGCGTACAAGAGAAAGTTGAACATCACAGGTCTTAGCGATGAGGAGAGAAATAGGCTCACAGTGATTATAGATACAAAAATAGGAAAGTTAAACGACTCCTCAAGGAAAGTAAAGATGAAATCAGAACAGAAGAAGAGAAGAAATTACAAAACGACTTCCAAGGAACCATGAAACTAATATATAAAGAGATGAAGAAAAGTAGAAGTACAGAGTTTGTGAGCATGAGAAACAACAAAGGTGAAATGCTATATGACACAGAGGGATAGTAGACGCTTTAAAAGAGTATTTTAAAGAATTATAAGCAGATGAAGATATAGGGCAACAAAAGCTGCGAGATTGAAAATAATACATTAAAAACCCCAATTGAATATGTCTGCTTCACTGAGGTTATTGAAATAATTAAGAGTTTAAAAAATGGTAAGGCTGCTGGTGTAGACAGTATCAATGCCGAAATGCTTAAATAAGGTAGCGAATACACACCTCACCGGGTGTGCGAATTGATAAATTTATGCATCGAGATGGGACAAGTCCCAGACGATTGGCGAAAAGCGATCATTGTACCAATATACAAAAGAAAGGGAGATAAAAACGACTGCAATAATTACAGAGGTATCAGTTTACTAAGTGCCGTAGGTAAAATATACTCAAAAATACTTATTCGTAGGGTCATGGAAATTACAGAAGAAAAGATATGGGAAGTCCAAAGTGGATTTATGCCAGGAAGATCATGTACAGATCAGATTTTACTTACCACTATACTACCGAAGAATATGCAATGGGAAATCCGGAGCTACTAGGAGATTTCGGTTGAATTTTTAGTTAACAAATTAATATTAATGCCCAAAAAAACAAGAAATTTTCAAAAAAACTAGGTAAATTTTTAACAAAAGAGATGAAATTTCAACTGAAATGATAAATTTTAGACCAAATAAATAAATTTTTAACAAAAAAGTTCAATTTTCAACAAAAAAAAAAAAGAATTTTTAACCAAAGGGCTCTTCAACTTATGATAATACGAATAAAAAATGTAAGTTTTAAACCAAAGACCGAATAATTAAATTTTATGTTTAAAAACTTAATTTAAAAAAAAAATAGTTAAATTTTCTGTCAAAAAATGAATTTTTATGAAAATAATTCAACTTGTAATCAAGTAATTAAATTTTACAACAAATAGTTGCATTTCTGACCAAAAAAATGATGCTTTTCCAGAAAAAACGAATATTTAACAAGATACATAATTTCAGTTAAAAAATTAATTTTCAATAAAAAAAATAATTCAATTTTTAAACAAACAAAAATGGAATAGTTAAATTTTCAGTGACGAAAATTAATGTTTAACCAGAAAAAAGATGAATTTTTAGCGAATAAATAAATAAAAATAAATAAATAAACCAGGTAATTACCTTGTATTTTTTTAAACTTACTGGTATTACATTTATCGTTGAAAATGAATTTTTTATTTAAAAATGCATGTATTTTATTTAAAATTAGTTTTCTTTAATTAATTTTTTTACCTGGAAACTTAAATTTTCCAAAAAATTTATTTTATAGTAAAAAAGACGAATTTTCAACAAAATACATTAATTTTCACAAGAATTGTTCAATTTTAAAGCCGAAAGGACAAATATTTTATAAATCGGTTAAATATTCAACCAAAAAATATTATTTTCTAACGAAAAAGTTAAATTTCTAATAAAAAGTTTAATTTTTATAAAAAATAGTTTAATGTTTAACAAAAAAGTTTATATTTAACCGAAGAGTTTAATTTTCTACCAAAGTGCTGAATCCTTTTGGTTGGAAATTGTACTATTTGGTTGAAAATGTATTTTAGTTAAAAATTCATCTCTTTTGTTGAAAATGTAACTATTTTGTTCAAAATTATTTTTTTTGCTAAACATTTTTTTTCAACTAACAATGTAACTATTCCATTTTTGGTTGAACAATGATATTTTTAATTGAAATTTGATATTTTTTAGTTGAAGATTCATGTATTCTGTTAAAAATTCGTTTTTCGTGTCCAAAATTATTCTTTTTGGTTGAAAATGATCTTCCGAGTTAAAAAAATCATCTATTTGGTTGAACTATTTTGTTGAAATTTTTTTTTTTAAATTCATGATTTTAGTTGAAAATTCATCTCTTTTGATGGAAATGTAACTATTTTGTTGAAAATTCGTTTTTTTTAGAATTAACCTTCTTGGTTGAAAAACTTTTTTGTTAAAAATCATATTTTTTGTTTAAATTTAACTATCTGGATAAAAATTAAACTATTTTTATGCAAATTTAACTTTTTGGTAGAAAATTTAACTATTTGGTTCACAATTCATTTTTTTTTAAATTCAACCACCTGGTTGAAAGTTGAACTAGTTACATGTTTAGTTAAAAAAATTAATTCTCAAACAAAACAATTTCAACAAAATAGTTCGAACCAAAAGATGATTTTTTAACCCGAAAGATTAATTTTCTGAAAATGGAATACTTGAATTTTCAACCAAAAATGTAAATTTTCCAGCAAGAAAATGAATGTTCTCGCAAAAATCACGAGTTTTCAACGAAATAGATTAATTTTCAACAAAATTAATTAATTTTCAACAAAATTAATTGATTTTCAACAAAATAAATTATTTTTAAACAAAATTGTGGAATTTTAAAGCCAAAAATACGAATTATCTAGAAATCGGTTGAATTTTCAACTCGAAAATATGATTTTTTAACAAAACAGTTAATTTTCTACCAAAAAGTTAAATTTTCATAAAAATAGTTTAATTTTTAACAAAACAGTTCTTTTTTAACCGAAAAGTTTAATTTTCTACCAAAGTGCTGAATCTTTTTGGTTGAAAATTTTACTATTTGGTTGAAAACTCATTTTAGTTGAAAATTCATCTCTTTTTTTAAAATCTAACTATTTTGTTAAAAAATTTTTTTTTTTTGCTGTGAATTATTTTTTTTAACTAACAATGTAACTATTCCATTTTTGGTTAAATAATTATATTTTTTATTGAAAATTGACATTATTTAGTTGAATATTCATGTATTTTGTTTAAAAAAAAATTTTTGTCCAAAATTATTCCTTTTGGTTGAAATTTCCTCCTTTTTAGTTAAAAATGTAACTGGGTCTCAATAAATCTAGTTTAGTTGATGGTTAAAAAATCATCTTTTTGGTTTCAACTATTTTGTTTAAAAATCTTTTTTTTTTTTGGTTGAGAATAAATTTTTTTAACTAAACATGTAACTATTTCATTTTTTGTTATTGATCTTTTCTAGTTGTAAATTCATATATTTTGTTAAAAATTCATCTTTTTTTGTCGAAAATTATTCTTTTTGATTGAAAATTCATCCTCTTTTGTTAAAATTTTTTGAAAATTTTTTGGTTGAAAATGAGTTTTTTTGGAAAAACCGTGATTTTTCACGAAAATAGGGTATGCATGGAGGATGTAAATTTTATACCAAAAATGAAAGAGTCAAAATATAAGTTAAAAAAATAATTTTAAACAAAATAATTCAATTTTCAACAAAAAAAAAGGAATTTTTAGCAAAGGACTTCAATGTTTAACCAAGTAGTTTAATTTTCACCCAAAATGTTAAAAATTTCAAACAAAAGTAAATTTTCAACCAAATAGTATAATTTTTAACTAAAATAGATCAATTTTCCAAAAATGAATAGTTAAATTTTCAGTGGCGAAAATTAATGTTTAATAAAAAAAAGATTAATTTTTAACGAATAAATAAATAAAAATAAATAAATAAACGAGGATACCTGGTATTATTGGTAAAACTTACTGGTATTACATTTTTCGTTGAAAATTAATTTTTTTCAATTAAAATTTAACTACTCCATTTTTAGTTAAATAATTATATTTTTATTGAAAATTGATATTTTATAGTTGAAGATTCATATATTTTGTTAAAAATTCGCTTTTTTTGTGTCCAAAATTATTCTTTTTGGTTGAAAATAATCTTTCGGGTATTAAAAAATCATCTATTTGGTTAAAACTTTATTTTTTCAAGATTTATCATTTTAGTTGAAAATTCATCTATTTTGATGAAAATGTAACTATTTTGTTGAAAATTCAACTACTTGGTTGAAAATCGAACTAGTTTCTTAAAAATTCTTTTTTTTTTATTCACTTTCTTGCTTCATAATTTAACTATTCCATTCAAAAAATTAAACTTTCGAGTTAAAATATCATCTTTCGGGTTAAAATCTTTTGTTGAAAATTAATTTTATTGGAAAATTCCCGAATAATAAAATTCCCGACAGTTTATAATATTACCGAATTTGAAAATTCCCGAATAATAAAATCCCCGACAAAAATTTCCGAATTATAAAATATTCAAACTACAAAATTTCCGAATTTAAAATAAATTTTTGTTTCTAAATATTATTTATCTATTAAAAATAACTTAATCAAATATATTTATTCAACAAAATATTTTTAATGTTGAAAGTTTCTAAAATTATGGATTAATTAAAAGAAACAATAATTGAAAAAAATATATTGCTGTATAAATTTTTTGTCTCAGTTGTTAATTTAAATTCAAAGGATAATTTTAGAAATTTTAAACAGTAAAAATAATTTTTTAAATAAAAATATTTGATTATTGTATTTTTAAAGAATAAATAATATTTATAAATAACTTTAGTTGTTAAAATTTGGAAATTTTATAATTCGCGAATTTCCTACTACGGATATTTTATAATTCGGTAATTTTCTGTTTGGAATTTTCAAATTCAGTAATATTATAAACTGTCGAGAATTTCATTATTCGGAAATTTTACAGTGTCGGGAATTTTATTTTTCGGGATATTTCATTCATCCGAGGAATTTTATTATTCGGGAATTTTCCAATTCGGGAATTATCATATTCGGAAATTTTATTATTCGGAAATTGTATTATTCAGGAATTTTCCGATTTGGGAATTTCACAGTGTAGGGAATTCTATTTTTTTTTAATTTTTCAGTCGTCCGAAATTCCGGAAAGAAAATTGCCGAATTATAAAATATACGAATTAGAAAATTCCCGAATATAAATAATTAAAATTTTAATTGTAATAACTTAATTAATTTTGTAAATAAAAAAATTTAGTTGTTTAAATTCGGGAATTTTCTAGTTGAAATATTTTATAATTCGGCAATTTTCTGTCCACAATTTTTGAATTTGATAATATTATAAACTATCGGAATTATCATTATTCAGGAATTTTCTAATTCGGTAATATTATCAACTGTTTGGGAATTTTCCAATTCGTGAATTTTACAGTGTCGGGAATGATATTTTTCGGGATTTTTCAGTCGTCCAAATTAATTAAAAGTGAATTAATCAAAATAAAAATTAGTCACAGAGAATAATTTTACCGCCCCTAATGCTTATTTTACCGAAATTTTTCAGGAAACTTGAGACATTTTTTTTTATTCTTTTAAAATCTCTCAAAAATTAAGTAAAACCTTAAATTATGTAAAATAGAATTTTGAAAGAATAAAAATGATGTGAAATGGCAATTCAGTGAAATAAAATTGTGTAAAATATTGATTCGGTAAAATATCTTTTTGGTAGAATAAAAATGATGTAAAATAGTGATTATAAAATAAATAAAATATTAGTAAAATAAATAATATGAAAAACAAAATTTTGGGGAATATTGATGCACCTCCTTAAAAGTTCGCTGGTGCCTTTCCTTAATAATATTAATTATTAATAAATTAATAATAATTTCTTATCCTTACCGGCCAAACGCTTGCGTTCTAACCATGACAGCGTGTTAAAAATATAATTTTATTTTTAAATGTATGCATTTTTTTTTAACTTTTTAATAAAAAGAGTCTTAGATTTAGTATTGAGATAAAAAACTGAAAGTATCTTACTTGTGTAATTCTTGGTAGCTGGTATCGTTCCACTTGGAGTTGAAAGAAGATTAAAGTGCGGCGGCAGATTTCGTCGAAAGGCATGGACCATCCAGTTATCCAGTTGGTCTCGATCTCCAGGATTGAATCCAATTGTCTATAAAAAAAAAAATATTGTTAGAATTTTTATAGAAAGGATGAAATAAAAGGAAATAAGTGACTTTACAGCCCGAACTGCTTTCAAAACAGGAGAAATAGGGTGATTTTTCACGAAAATAGGGGAATAATAGGGGAATAAATTTTGTTTAATAAAATTAATTAAGTACTATATAGAATTCAATTTGAAATGAATTTTTAACCATATAGTTGAATTTTTAACCAAAAAGATGAATTTTCAAACTAGACTAGAAGATTAATTTTCTACCAAAAAGACGTATTTTTCATAAAATAAATTAATTTTTAACAAAAGCGTTGAATTCTCAGTTAAAAAAAAATTTGAACAAAGAAAAAAAGAATTTTCAAGAAAATAGTCAAATTTTCAAACGAAGAGATGAATTTTTAACTGAAATGATCAATCTTCACCCAAAGAAATGAATTTTTAGCAAAAAACTTAATCTTCAATCAATTAGTTGAATTTTCAAGAAAAAAGACGAATTTTCTACAAAATAGTTGATTTTTCAACACGAAGATAGGAATTTTTAACCCGAAAATATGAATTTTCAAAAAAAAGTTAACGTTCATCCAAATAGTTGAATTTTCAAGCAAAAAAGACGATTTTTCTACAAAACAGTTGAATTTTCAACCCGAAAATATGATTTTTAACCCGATAACATGAATTTCCAAAAAAAAAGTTAACTTTCATCCAAACAGTTGAATTTTCTACCAAAATAGTTGAATTTTCAAGCAAAAAAGACAAATTTTCTACAAAATAGTTGAATTTTCAACCCAAAAATATTGATTTTTAACCCGAAAATATGAATTTAAACAAAAAGTTAACTTTCATCCAAATAGTTGAATTTTCTACCAAAATTGTTTAATTATCTACCTAAAAAGAGGAATTTCTAAGAAGACAGCTGAATTTTCAACCAAATAATCATTATTATCCAAAAATATATTTGCAGACTTTTGAGCCCGAAAAGATAAATTTTCGAAAAAAGTTTATTTTTAACTAACAAAGATGATTTTTCTACAAAAAAAAAAGATAAATTTTTAACAAAATAGTTGAATTTTAAATAAAAATAGTGGAATTTTCAACCAAAATAGTTGAATGTTAAACCCCCCAAAAAAAAGAAATATTAGAATTTTCGATAAAAAAATATGAATTTCCAACACAAAACTTAATTTTCAATCAAATAGTTGAATTTTCAAGAAAAAGACGAATTTTCTACGAAACAGTTCATTTTTTAAGAAGAAAATATGAATTTTTAACCGGAAAATATGAATTTTCATAAAAAAGTTAACTTTCATCCAAATAGTTGAATTTTCTATAAAAATAGTTGATTTTTCAAACAAAAAAGACGAATTTTCTACAAAACAGTGGAATTTTCAACCTGAAAATATAAATTTAAAATAAAAAATTAACTTTCATCCAAATAGTTAAATTTTCTACCAAAATAGTTGAATTTTCAAACAAAAATATGAATTTTCAAGCAAAAATATGAATTTAAAAAAAACTTAACTTTCATCCAAATAGTGGAATTTTCTACGAAGATAGTTGAATTTTCAGTCGAAAATATAAATTTTCAAAAAAAACTTAACTTTCATCCAAATAGTTGAATTTTCTACCAAAATAGTTGAAATTTTCAAACAAAAAGGACGAATTTTCTACAAAACAGTTGAATTTTCAACCTGAAAATATAAAATGAATTATTTCTTGGTTTAAAATTCAACATTATTACAAATTCATTTTTTCTAGTTGAAGATTCATGATTTTACTTGAAAATTAATCTCTTTGGTTGAAAATTTAATTTAAAAAAAATTATTTCGTTTTTTTATGGTTAAAAATTAAGTTTGATAATTGAAAATTAAACTATCCCATTTTTTGTTGAAAATCGATCTTTTTTAGATGAAAATTCAACTATTTGTTTGAAAATTCATGTATTTTGTTGAAAATTAGTCTTTATTGGTAGTAAATAAATTTATTTCGCTGAAAATTCATCTGTTACAAATTCATTTTTTCTGGGTGAAGATAAAGATTCATGATTTTACTTAAAAATTCATCTCTTTGGTTGAAAATTTAATTTAAAAAAAAATTATTTCGTTTTTTTTATGGTTGAAAATTAAGTTTGATAATTGAAAATTAAACTATCCCATTTTTGGTTAAAATCGATCTTTTTTAGATAACAATTCTACTATTTGTTTGAAATTTCATGTATTTTGTTTTAAATTCGTCTTTATTGGCAGTAAATAATTTTTTTCTCTGAAAATTCATCTATTTGGTTAAAGTAAATTGTTTTTTGTTTGAAATTAAAATATTTTTCGTTGAGAATTAATCTTATTTTATTGAAGATTTTTGCAGTTGGTAAAATACAAAAAAAAAGAACTTTCAAGAAATTACATGAATTTTCCACCAAGAAGATAAATTTTCAACTTAAATGATGAATCATTAACCAAAATAATAAATTTTTATTAAAGCATTTTTTACTACCAATTATTATTTTTATTATTATTATTATTTACTAACAATAAAGACGAATTTTCAACAAAATACATGAATTTTCAAACAAATAGTTGAAGCCTCAACCAGATAGTTGAATTTTTATCTAAAAAAAAAATCGATTTTCAACCAAAAATGGGATAGTTCAATAATTAACCAAATTAATTTTTAACCATAAAAAAAGAATTAAATTTTTTTAAATTAAATTTTCAACCAAAGAAATGAGTTTTCAAGTAAAATCATGAATCTTCAACCAGAAAAAATTAATTTGTAACAATGTACTAGTAGTTCAACGAAATGATACAATTTTCAATAATATAAGATGAATTCTCAATCAACATTTTTTTTATTTGAAGTAAAAAACAGTTGAATTTAACCAAATAGATTAAGGCTGAAAAAAAGAAAAAAAATTACCTTGATTTTGACTGTACGCTGTATACCAGATGTTGGCATATGCAAAGATAAACTCATGGCTGATTGTGAGTGTAAATAAGCGCGATGATGTCGCAACAAAAGTATTTGCAGTAGAGAGTGTTGAAATTGAATAATTTGTATCTACTCTATTCTACGACAAACATCAACTTACCAAAACAAAATGTTAAAAACAATCACCACGGAAATACTGTTGACCGAATTCTCCCAGAGTAGAATGCTCTCAAGAATGCCGAAAAGCCGTTTAATGGATTCACTACTGTCCTTGCATTTTTGACAATGCTCGGCCGCGATTCTCGTCGCATGACCACAATCTTGGCAATCTTGGCAATCCTTGCAACTTGGCGAATCTCGATCACTTCGCATCCAGCGAAAGTAATACCCAATTCTCGATGACAGCCTCTCCATGATACTCCAGGGTCTTTTCTACTTCCACTGCAGCGACCTAAACCTCGTTTTTCCTTGGCATAATGCACTTATTCCGAAAACGCACGAGGAATTATTTTTAGCGCGTGACAACGCGAGATTTTCAAACCACGACTCGACACAACTTGCTTGCTATATAACCAACTCAAAGCACTGGAAAATAACTTGCTTTATTCTGCTCCACAATCTGTTTATCACAATCACCACCCACTGCCGCTGCAATATTTTCATTCACTGTAAAATGCCGCCTGCGATCTAATTATCAGATATTAAAAATCAGAGGTCACTTTTCTCGATTATTGATTTACTTTTTGCGCTGTCACACAGTTGAATTGTTGCTGGTTTGGTACCAGTGAGGTGAAATTGCATGTTCTTGCTCAGTTATCTAGAAAATAGCAGAAAGGTAAACTGCGTAGCTTACTTTATTATTACATACTACGACTTGGGTCTTGCGCGACACTTGCTGGTTCGGCGCATGGGTCATTGGGAACTGAGAACCATGTGGTGACTGGTCGACTGCTGGACTGGTGTTTCCATTCCTTCCCCCTCCATTCTACCCGTCATCCCCACCACCTCCGCCTTATTGGTTTACGTCTCCTCGTTACATTCTACACTCACTCGAGCTTCCAATAGACAAATATTTTTTGACTCCGCGTTTGTTTACTTTCTACAAATATAACAAGATTTATACCAGAGATCTTTTATGAAGGGAATAACACAACATTTCAGGTACAAATTTAATATTTATTTATTTTAAAGAAAAATATGACATTGGTTATTATTATTACTATTACACTTTTTTGTCGAGAATTCATTTTTTTAGATCGACAATTAAATTATTTTATTGAAAATTTAATTATTTGCTTGGAAATTTAACGATTTTGTAGGAAATTTACTTTTTATTTAAAAATTCATCGGTTTTAGTAGAATCTGAATCTTTCTTGGATATAAATGCAAGTATTTGCTTGAAAATTCAACAATTTTGTTAAAAAGTCATCCTTTGGTTGAAAATTCAACTGTTTTGTTGAAAAATCGACTATTTTGTGGAAAATTTACTTTTTATTTGAAATTCAATTTTTTTACCAAAAATTCATTTTTTTTTTCTTTCATGACTGAAAATTCAATTATTTTGTTGAAAATTTATTTTTTTCCTAAAAATTCATTTTGTTGTTGGAAATTCAATTTTTGTACAGGAAATTCGTATTTTTTTCTTTCATGACTGAAAAATCTGTATTTGTTGAAAATTCGTCTTTTTCGTTTCAAAATTCATTCTTTTAAAATGGAATTTCATATTTTTGGTTTAAATGTCACTTATTACACTTTTTTGTTGAAAATTCATTTTTAGTTTTTTTTTTAATTCAATTATTTTGTTGAAAATTCAATTATTGTGTTGAAAATTTATTTGTTTGCGAAAAATGCATTTCTTTTAGTTGGAAATTTAATTTTTGTACAGAAAATTTGTCTTTTTTCTTTCATGAATGAAAAATCTTTTTTTGTTGAAAATTCGCCTTTTTGGTTTTAAAATTCATTCTTTTAAAATGGAATTTCATATTTTTTGATTGAAATATCAACTATTACACTTTTTTATTGAAAATTCATTTTTTATTTTTTTTTACAATTCTATCTTTTTGTTGAATTTTTTTTCTAAAAATTCATATATTTTTGCAGAAAATTGAATTTTTATACAGAAAATTCGTCTTTTTTTCTTTCATGACTGACAAATTTTTATTTGCTGAAAATTCGTCTTTCATGATTTTAAAATTCATTCTTTTTTTTATGAAATTTGATATTTTTGGTTGAAATATCAACTATTACACTTTTTTGTACAAGCTGGTATCGGTTTATAACAATCGGTAAAGTCCCACTGGTATTAGTACATCCATCTTCAAAGAATGATGCAATCACAAAGTAATCGTATAACGGGTTTAAAGCGACCATCGGGTTGGATTTCCAAACCAAGAAAGAGTTTTTTTGAAGCAGAATTGTTTAATTCGTATGCCGTGGACAGTATAAGATGATACGGATGTGAATTTTTCACTTTTTTGACCAATTCACTTTGAGAAGATTTTTGCTCGTCCACTACTTTTCGCTTTTTTACTGCATTTTGTTGTTGTCAAACGTTTTTTAAAGAAGATTTACTAGAATCTTGATCATCGCTGCCACTCATTCTTAACACTTGACTTCGAGATTCAGACATTGTATAGTTCAGAAACAAGGTGTATAGTACAACTGAAACATATATGAGATTACCTCTAGTTTTTATAGATACGTCTTCCTCTCCTCCTCCTCCACTCTTCACAGAACGAAAACTAGACTAGTGGAGGGGATTGGGGCCTTACTTCACGAATGTGGATCTATTATTTTTTCTTGAGAAAGTACCGACAATTTTTGAAAAACAGTTTTTTCATTCCTAATTTAATTTATTTTTGAAAAAATGTTATTATACAAATGAATTTTTTTTCACACTAGAGTATATTCTGGATCAAATTTTTCTTTCACTCATACTTCTCTCTCTCTTTCTCTCGCACACACACATATACATGGACATATTCTTTTCCTTCTTACAAATACTCTGTTGGTGCGTGTGCGTTTGTGTGTTTGTGTGTGCATGTGGTTCGAGTAGTGCCTACCAATTCTGTAAATGTTGGAAAATGTTACAATACGTTAAAAGAGAAGTGAAAATGTTTGTATTCTCGTTTTTCCTCAGACCTTCTATCTCGTGGACCTCTTTCGCACCTGTATTTCAGTTTTTGTAATAGGTGAGTGAGAAAGCGAGAAAGAGCAACTGCATAGGTGCAATAGAAAATCTAAGTCTGTAAATGGAAGGACCTTATCTCAAAAGTTTTCAGTTGTTTTCAAACCTTCAGGATGGACGGACTTTCCGTTATTCTCGCGATTCTTCGTGAAGCCTTTTTTAGTCTCGATTTTCCGGAAGTTTCCGTAAAAAATATAAGAGAATACGTGCGGGTGTTAGTCGAGTTTTGGGGGATTAATCTCCTCCGTTCGATTCCGATAAGGTATGAGTATCGTGGGGGAAAAAATAGAAAAGCACTGGAGTTGTTAGCAGTGGAAATTAACACTAAAAGTGACAGTGATGGTGCGAGAATGATGATGATGATGGCTGGGACCAAGTGTTGGCTAACATGGATACCCCTGAGACTCCCGAATCTCTTAAACGATTACTGGGAGAATGCACTAGCCGACTTCGACGTACCACCACGTAAGTACATTAAAATAATAAAAAGCTTCCGTTATTTCCTGTTTTTTCTTAATACAAATACATTTGACAATTAAAATTGTAAGAAAATTTAAGTCTTAACAGAATCTTGAAATGAAATATTTTTTAATTTTGTAAAAAAATGTTACGAAAAATATTTTTTAAAAGAAATTTCAAAAAAAAAATTGATCGAAAAAAATGTTGAAACCGAATTTTTTCGAGAAAAAATGTTGAAAAGGAAATTTGAAAAAAATTTGAAAAAGGCTGTTTGAATAAATTTTGAAAAAAAATTTGATGAAGAAAATTTTTGAAAAAAAAATTTGTTCTTCAATTTTGAAAAACAAATTTTTGGAAAACATTTTGAAACAAATTTGGTGAGAAAAATTGTTTGAAAAAACGGTTAAAAAACCTTAATTATGTCTAAATATTTTATTATATCCTAAATACCTTAAACGATAAATAATAAATAGAGATAAATAATGAATATAGTAATGAATAATGAATGAGTCATAGTAAATAGTTGATAGTTCATAACAAATAATAAATAATAATTAATAAATGATAACCAATAAATAGTAAATAATAAATGATAAATAATTAGAACTAAAAATTAATAATAAATAATCAATTATGAGTAATGAATAATAAATAATCAGTAATGAATAATAAACAGTAAATAGTTGATAACAAATAATAAATAATAAACAATAATCAGTAAATAATACATGACAAATAATAAATAGTTTAAATAAGAAAATAATAATAAATGGTGAATAATGAATAATAAATAGTGAATGATAAATAATAAATAAATATTAAAAATGGTTATTTTTCTTCTATTTTCGGTTTTAATTAATTCGTTCTAATTAATGTTTTAATTTATAACAGATTTTAATACAACTGTTTCCAATTCGTCAGCAATGGAAGTGGTGGAGGCGGATGAGGCGGAGGAGGAGCAGGCACCGCGAGAAAGAGCATCTCTTTTTCCTATTATACGAAGGAGAAAAACCCGGGATCTACCCCTCATAAACTTCGAGGCAGGACCAAGTCGCATAAATTTTATTAATGGTATGTAAACAATACTTGGTTTATTTTTAATTACATTTAACCCTTCGCTGGCAAACTGGCATGTTGCAACTTATTTAAAACCCTTCCACATTTGAAAAAAGTTCTCGTACGGTTATTAAGAAAGAAAAAAAAAGTGATTAATCTTCCGTAAAAAATGTCATTTTTCGCTATGTTTTAAATTCTACAATCTTTTTTTCTTATTTAGAATAATTTTTGAATTAAATAACCCGCAGCATTCTTTGAAGTAACCATCAAAGAGTGTGTGAAAAATTCAGCTACTCAAAATACACAATTGGCTCTTTGCGGAAAGCATTTTTCGCTTGGGGTCACAAAGACCCCAGTATGCCAGCTATGTTACGCGTCGGGAAGTGTACCATCGAAGGGTTAAAATAAACAATAGTCCTATTTAATTTCTCTCTGGTCCAAAGTTTCAATTTATATTATTTTTCTAAAACGTGATACAACTGACGTGTCAAGGGCACTGGATCGGGAGACAGTGGCCAGTATGCTCCGTATCGGCACAACGAATCGTGCAGAGAAGGTGGTGGAGGAGGACGACGAGGATACGGTGGAGGAGCCTTTATCCCCGACGGTAGCGAGGGTTGGAGAGGATGTGGAGGAGGCTATGGATGTCCAGGATGCCCTGGATGCATTGGATGCGCTGGCTGCGGAGGATATTCAAACAGGTCAGGGTAGAAATATGAACGTAGTAACACCCCCGCATGGTAGCAAATTGATAATTTCAGAGGATCGTGGTAATAAATACCCGTTTTTTTAGATTTAACACGCGTGAGTTAACATTAAAAATAAAAATCCCTGATGAGAGCGTGTGTCCTGTCAATTGGCTCGAAAATGTTTTTAAGGACCTGTACGTGTACTTGGTGAAAACCTATCCTCCGACTGATGAAATTAGAATCAAATTTTAAGCGGATGGTTTGACTCAAGGCGCGGCTGGTCACGCTCTCCACTATGTGAAGGATTTGAACTTCGAAGATATATGGGATATGGTTTTTTGTATAAATTTTTTTGTTATTAAAAACGTAACTGCGTGGTTAAAAATTAATCTGTTTTAGTTGAAGATTTAAATATTTTGTTAAAAATTCGTCTTTTTTGGTTGTATTCAACTGTTTTCAATTCAAAATTAAAATCCTTTTTGGTTTAAATATCAACTATAAAATTTTTAACTTGAAAATTTAACTGTTTTGTGGAAAATTTCTGTAATTTGTTGAGATTTCGTCTCTTTGGCTTGAAAATTAGCCTATTTGGTTTAAAATCGAACTACTTTGTTAAAAAATAATGTTTCAAGTTGAAGATTCATAATTGTAGTTCAAAATTCATCTCTTCGTTTGAAAACTTTACTATTTTTGTTGAAAATTCAACTATTAGGTTCAGAATTCATGTATTTTTTTTCAAAAATTCGTGTTTTAGTAGAAAATTAATCATCTTGGTTAAAAATTTAACTATTTGGTAGAAAATATATGTATTTTGTAAACTATTAGTATTTCTTGGTAGAAATTTTTTTGTTATTAAAAACGTAACTGCGTGGTTAAAAATTAATCTGTTTTAGTTGAAGATTTAAATATTTTGTTTAAAATTCGTCTTTTTTGGTTGTATTCAACTGTTTTCAATTCAAAATTAAAATCCTTTTTGGTTTAAATATCAACAATAAAATTTTTAGCTTGAAAATTCAAGAATTTGATAAAAAATCCAACTGTTTTGTGGAAAATTTCTGTAATTTGTTGAGAATTCTTCTCTTTGGCTTGAAAATCAATTTTAATTGCAATATCACAACCTATGAAAGAAAAAAATTAAAAATTTAGCGTTCAACTTGAAAATTCTAAACTCTAAAATTATAACGATTTAAAATTACCGAAATTATTCATTTACTGATGTATAACTTACAGATAGTTTAATTTTTATCTTTTTTAATTATAAATTCAATTTGTAATTTTTTAATTTTAAATCTTCCTTTGGAATTATTATTCATTCTTGAAAATTTCCAATCAAATATTTTTCAATTTAAAATTATTCATTTGTTTAAACAATTAGGTAAATATCGGACAATTTTAGGACATTGAATTGAAGATTAAAAATTGAAATAAAGAATACAAAACAAGATTACTGTAATATGATTCCATTTTTTCAAATTGTACAATTTTAAGCTTTTCAATTAGAAATTGCTTGATATTTACATATACAATTATTAAATTAAAAACTATCAAGGCTTTTAATATGAAATTTTGAAATATTTAATAGCGGAATGGTCCTGACATTTTGAACATTTGAATTTGAAACTACAATATTGTGAAATTAAAAATTCGAAACCTCCAAGAATGAATTTAAAAATTAATTTAAGAAAAAAGTTTTAGTTTGAAGGCCTCAAATATTAAACTATTTTAGAATTGGGCATTCAAAACTATAATTTTAAATTAAAATTATAGAAATTTTAAACACGATAAATATGATATTAATAAGTATCATATCTTGTAGTATCAAGTGAATTCAAAACACGACTGGATAGATTTTGTTACTAAAAAATGTGATTCTGTCAAAAAAATCACTGTCATTTTCACCGTTCAAAATTGGAAAATTTATGTAATTTGTTGAGAATTCGTCTTTTTGGTTAAAAATCTATCTGGTTGCAAATTCAGCTGTTTTGTTAAAATCTCTTCTTTTTGGCTTGAAAATTCATCATTTTGGACAGCCCCTAATCAGCCATTGAGACAATTTGCAGCCAATTGGGAAAAGTTAAAAAAATATTTTTAAAGAAAAAGTAAAGAAATAGTGCCTTTCAATTTTTGAATCCTCTGAATTTATAAGAAACTTGTTTTTAAATTTTAATATTCCTTACTGTCAAAGATACTAGGGCGTAATTTTTTCAATTTAGATCCTTATCAATTGTTCCCTCTGCGTTAAATAACAGTAATATTACAAAATTTAAATAATTCATTTGTTTCTGTAACTTACTTTCTTTGCATTTATTCCTCCTATGAAAAATTGAGTAGATAACAATTTTTTGTCTTTTCCTAAAAGAAAATGCCAACAAAAAGATTGGCTGAACTTTAATTGTACATTTAAAATCTACTAAGTACTTACCGATTTCGATATTTGATAAAATTTCCTTTTTTTTTATAATCACTCCTCCCTTCGATGAAAAATTTGGAGCACTAGAGAAAATCACAGAAACTTGTTCAGCGCTCGATGAATTATTAATATTTATATACACGCTATAACTATTGTTTTGTTATTTGTAACCGGCTCTTTAAATAACATTTTCAGTCAACAAAAATAGATCGGAAGCAGCCAATTTTGAGGTTCGGTTCCGGAAAACGACTTTGACTCGATATCCTAACCTCAAAATATTAAATGATTCAACTTTCTATGGTAAATTGTTGTTCATACTCACTTCGTAATTCTTCTGACAAGATTTTAAAATTTGTTTAAATTGTTTTGTCAGATAATGTCAAAGTCAGACAACTATCGTAACCACGTTTTGCCGACAAGCGCCATTATAATCTTTTTTTAACCGAAGTAGATACGAATTTGCTGATTGGTTGAATGTTTTCAAACAGCGATGGGATTGGACAGATGGAAAATCGAATAATTTACCGAAAATTCTCCTTTCCAACTGCAATGCGCATGCGTTACATCGGCTGTCTCATTGGCTCTAATGGCGCGCTCTTTTGAAATCAATCTGTAAATCAATTTTTGATAATAAATAATCATTCTAGAATTTATTAAATTAATTTTCAGATCACAAACTAGTCTTCGAGAGTGAAAGGTTGATTAATTATTTATTTTCAATTCAAAGGAAAGAATACATTTTTTTCACAAATGGTACCTTTTCGTGTGAGACCTATTTTCCTTAAGCACAGTGAGGTTCGGGAGCAGAATTTGGAGCACTGACTCTCATTAAAAGTTAAAAAAGTATAAATATTAAAAATTTATAATAAATTACTCACAAATTTTATTTCAGTTTGTGGGCTTATTTCAATGTATTTTACTGAACATAAACCTACAAATAAGAAAGATATGAACTCGAGGTCAAACAAAAATATTTTGTATCCCAAATTATTTCTCACTCAGGCTTCACTTCCGGTTGTTTCCTTTTCAGAAATCCGCTGACTTTCTACATATTCTGTATCACAGGCTGACAGAAACAAATCAATATTTATTTATATTCATTATTTATAAAACCTAAAAATTTAACTCCATTTTTGATAAATTGGCATTAAATGCAAATTTAGATAGTTCACAATACCAAATTTTAATATTTTGCCAGTAAAGCTTTCTCTATGTATTTTTTTATTGATAAATATATTCATATAATCAAATAACTTATATTTAACTATGCAAATATCGTAAATACTACAAAAATTGTTGAAAATCATGAATTCTTTAAGGCCATGTAACGAGTACACCAGCTGATCAACTCAGTCCTGAGATCAAAATTTGTTCACCCATATTTAAAAATAAAAGTTAAAATAACGTGGAAAATAATTTAAAATAATTCAGTAAACAGTTAACTTGAAAAAAAATATTGAAAAGATTAATATACTGTAAATATTGTGGAAGACTGCAAAATTTTGAAAGTTTCGAAGAATAAAGATATTTGAAATTGAAAATGACCAAAATTGCAAAATTTCTAACAATTTAAAATTCACAATCGTGTAATGGAGATGGAAATTTCTTCAAATTAAGAAAATTCAGGATAAGATTAATCATTTGGAAATCGTTCGGGATTAAAGTATGGCTTCAGTGCAACATTTCTTCAATTCTAAACAATTGAAGGAAATTTTAATTTTCACAAATGAAACACTTAACACTTGAAAAAAAATATTGAAAAGATTACTATACTGTAAATATTGTGGACGACTGCAAAATTTTGAAAGTTTCGAAGAATAAAGATATTTGAAATTGAAAATTACCGGAATTGCAAAATTTCTAACAATTTAAAAATTCACAATCGTGGAATTGAGATAGAAATTTTTACAAATTAGAAAAATTCAGGATAACAATAATCGGTTGGAATAGATTCAAGATCAAAGTAAGGCTTCAGTGCAACATTTCTTTAATTCTAAACAATTCTAAACAATTGAAAAAAAAATTTATTTTCACAAAGTAAACGGTTTCGATCGAGTTATAATGTGAAAACGTTTGTTATAATAATTTAGAATAATTTATTAAACACTTAACACTGAGAAAAAATATTGATACGGTGACTATACTGTAAATATTAGGAGCGATTGAAAAATTTTCAAATATAAATGTCTGAACATTTTAAAATTTTCAAAGAATGAAAATATTTGAAATTAAAAATTACTGAAATTGCAAAATTTCTAACAATTTAAAATTCACAATCATGGAATTAAGATAGAAATTTTTTCAAATTAGGGATATGCAGGATAAGATTGATCAGTTAGAAAATTTTAGGGATCAAAGTAGGGCTTCAGTGCAACATCTCTTCAATTCAAAACAATTGAAAAAAATTTTAATTTATACAAATTTAACAGCTTCGATAGAGTTATAATGTTGAAAAGTTTTTTATAATAATTTAAAACAATTCAGTAAACACTAAGCACTCAAAAACAAAATATTAAAAAGGCTACTATTCTCTAAATATTAGAGACGACTGAAAAATGTTGAAATATAAAAGTTTCAACACTGAAATTTTCGAAGGATAAAAATATTCGAAATTGAAAATGAACAAATTACAAAATTTCTAACAATTTGAAATTCACAATCGTAAAATTGAGATAGAAATTTTTTCAAATTAGAAAATTGCAGGATAAGAATAATCAGTTGGAACATGTTCGAGATCAAAGTAAGGCTTCAGTACAAATTTCTTCAATTCAAAACTATTGAAAAAGATTTTTAATTTATACAAATTTCACGGCTTCGATCGAGTTATAATGTTAAAAAGTTTTTTATAATAATTTAAAATAATTCAGTTAACACTAAACACTCAAAAACAAAATATTAAAAAGGCTACTATACTCTAAATATTAGGGACGACTGAAAAATTTTGAAATATGAAAGTCTCAACACTTTGAAATTTTCGAAGAATACAAATATTCGAAATTGAAAATTCCTGAAATGAAAAAATTGCTAACAATTTAAAATTCAAAAATTCAAAATAATAAAATTCCAGACAGTTTCCGATACTACCAAATTAGAAATTCCCGATGATAGATCATTCTTAAAATAACAATACCAACATTGCAAAATATCCGGGACAAGTAAATTTCGAAATCTAAACAATAAAAAAGTTGTTAAATAATAAAATACTTCTACCCGATAATAATATTTTGTTTCTTATTTACTCTTTATTCAGAAAAATCTTGGAATTGTTTAGAATCAGGAATGCTATATTTCGTTATAATGTCAGTAATTTTATACTTTTGGAAATTTTCACTACGAATATTTTCGTTTTCACTGCAATTTTAGTATTTATTTCTATAATAGTATGTTTTGATGCTTATCGTACAGTTGAAAATTATTTTCTTAAAAACCTTAATTACTTCATGATAATTTTAAACCCAACAAAACCATCAACAATGCAAAAACTTGGCCAAGTACAACTTTATTTGTACAATCAAATAAATTTTTGAAATCAAAGAATCCCGCAAAAAAAACTAGTCATGATTGGCCAAAGTCCTTTTCGTAAATGTCTGCTACTTTCATAATCTACAAAAAAAATGAGTTTCAGTAAAATTCACATTGTTAGAATTTTCTATAGCGATTTTACAATCAATATTTATCAAGTACATCAATCAAGATTAAAAAATGATATGCAGATGAAATTTTTTCCAAAAAACGAAGCTAAAGTTGAAAATTCTATGTTTGGAAATTATTTTTAAAATAGTTTTGTATCTCTTTCATTCTTTTATGTTATTACTGATATTAAATTCAGTTGGAACTATCAGAAAAAAATTATATGTTGTGGGTAGTTCAATAGCGAAAATTATATTGTTCGCAATCATTTCAATAGCACAAAAATTTAAAATTTTATTTTTTAATACTCGTAACCAATTAGAGCCAATTATTATTTTTCAAGTTTACGTGACCAACTTTGATTTCATAAATTAATTTAATTATACAAATAAGGTTTTACTTGGTCAAGTTTCTCCATCCTAAATGTTTCTAGTGAAATTTTAAAAAATGTTGAAAATTGAAAGTTTGGATCTAATATTGTTTAATTCTGAAGTATAGTCTCATTTTCTAGGTCCAAAAACTAAAACTAATTGACTTAAATTGATATCATTTTTTTTCATATTAAAAAGTGGTTGTGTTCAAAAATATTTAAATAATTGCATTCAAATTTTGCATTTACATTATCTCTTGACATTATTCCTCTTTTCAAGCTTCATTTTTCACTTCTTTTTGAAAACGGTAGAATCAAAATTATTCCATTTTTAAGGTTTGAGTCTTAAAATTTGAATACATGCGCAAAAATATCAAATATTCGGAAAGAAACGTGATCTAAACTGTCACTTTTTTGTAGGAATATTTGAAAGGTATCCTTGATATCTATGGTATTATTTTTTTGGTTAAAAAATGAATTTTTGTCAAAATATTATATAAAGTCAATTAAGAAAATATCACACTATATCATATAAAAAAATGTTCAAATGTTTCGAGAGCCGGGAGCGTTAAAAAATATTTTTTAGTACGCATACATTTTTTGCAGACTTGTATTTTTTTATTGTATATCAAATTTTATTCGAACCTTTCATGTACAGAATTTCAATAGAGCCACTTTAAAATCGATCAAACTCACGACTTCGGTAGAGATTGGAAATTTTTTGCACAAAATTTTATACATTTTTTATTAAAAAAATGTTCCAATAATAAAATTTGTTTACTGAAACTTTTCCGATAACGTCGAAATATATTAAGAAATATTTTTTGAAACGTATATATTTTTCAGAGGTATATACTTTTATTGTATACTAAAGTTCCTGGGGAAGATGCCCCCCTAAATGATAAAACCAAAAAATGGTCTTATTTTATTTAAAATCTTTAAAATCCAAGATGGAATAGTTTAATTTTAAATTTAAAAAAAAATAGATAAAATGTTACCAAAATAGTTAAATTTTGAAAAAAAAATCAACTAAAATGATTCTAGATCGTATTAAATTTGTGTTCAATAGAAAAACGTTATTAAGATCAGCTGTAAATCTTGTAATTCTTGTTTGAATTTTAGTCAAATCGAACAACAATTGTTATAATATGTCTAAAACAATGAAAATTGTTATTCAAATTCAAACTAAAGAAACTAAAGAATCTTCAATGTGGACAGCCAGGCCATAATACTTATTTAAATCCTAAATAGTTTAGTTTGAAAGTAGTAAAATTAAAAAAAATAAAATTAATGATAATAGCATATTCTCGTTTTGAATAAAATAATTTTCAATTAAAATTTTTTTTAAATTTAATTTTCTGCAGATATAAAGAGTTACAAATGAAAATTTTTGAATTTGGAAATATAGAATTGCAAATTATTCAGTTATAAAGATTTGTATTTTAAACGAATATGATTAAAATTTGTTTTGGAAAAGTTTAATCTTGAAAATTTACAATTGAAAATTCTTCAATTTGTAGGAAGTGAAATTTGAAATTCTTTAAATTTTAGATTCATAATTTAATATTCATTCATTAGAAATTTTTTTTGTTTGAAATTATGTAATTTCAAACTTTTTCTTTTTGAATATCCAATTGAATTTTATAGATTTGCAATTAAAAATTATGTAATTGTTGATGCTTTTAATTAAAGAATCTTTATTTTTTATTGTTTTAAATTCAAAATCTTCCATTTTTACGATTTTCAGTTCAAAACTCTTTAATTTTGATGATTTTGAAAACTAAAAGTGAAGTGTTCCCAATTCAAAATCTTCCGAATTGAAGAAATTGCGAAAGTAAATTATCAAAAATGCAGAATTTGAAATTGTAACACTCAAAACACATTCGAATTTTTGATTGTATTTACAAAAATTTAGAAACCTTCAATTTTCAAAATTTATAATACAAATCCCTGCAATTTTAAAGAGTTCAAAATGAAACTGTTTGAATTTTGAAAATAAGGAAAGACAAGTTATTCAATTTTTAAGATTGACACTTAAAAATTCTTCAAGTTTAAGGTATTGGAAATTTCAATTCTTTAATTTTTCAGATTTACAATGAAAGATTAATTAATTTGGAAAGTTTTGTGATTTAAAATGTTGTAATTTCAAACGTTCTTTTTTTCGAATTTGAACTTCAATTTTAAAGATTTTCAATTGAAAATTATTTAGTTTTTAATATTTGGAATTAAATAATGTTTAACTTTTACTGTTATAAATTCAAAATCTTCCATTTTTACGATTTTCAGTTTATAATTCTTCAATTTTGATGATTTTGAAAATCAAAAGTCAAGTTTTCAATCCAAAGTCTTTCAAATTGAAGAAAGTTTGATAGTAAATTATAAAAATTGAAGCATTTTTTATTGTAAAACTTGAAACACTTCAAAATTTTAAGTTGAAAATTTACAAAAATTTAGAAACCTTCAATTTTCAAAATTCATAATACAAATCCCTGCAATTTTAAAGAGTTAAAAATGAAACTGTTTGAATTTTGAAAATAAGGAAAGACGAGTTATTCAATTTTTAAGATTTACACTTAAAAATTCTTCAAGTTTAAGGTAGTGAAATTTTTAATTCTTTCATTTTTGATATTTACAATTAAAAATAAATTAATTTGGAAAGTTTTGTAATTTAAAACATTTTGTTTGAATATGTAGTTTAATTTTAAATACCGCATACTCGAAGAGAATAGAAAAAACCGGGAAAACACTTGAATCTAAAAAAGGGGAAATGCAGGATAATAGGGGACAGATTATGCACCCTGCAATTAAACACTCGCCATAAAGCCACACTAGAAACATATTTCACGCAACAATAATCGCTAAATCAGCAATAACTAAAAAAGAAGTGATTGCCGATTAGAGGTTATGACGCGAAAAACATAACCTCAAAATTGGATCGGCTCGAGTTTCAACTAACGCTACTGAATTATACCCTTGCGAGGATGTTTTTAAGGATTGTAGAAACGATAAGATCTTCCAGATATCTAGAAACTGCTTTAAATTATCGATTGAACTGAGAAAAAGAGGCTTTACTCACTTGCTCGAAGTTCTCTTCTGCTGCCATTACGCCAAATCACAAATCAACAAACACAGCAAACGTCAAAGAGGTAGGTTCTCGCTCAAATCAAGATCTCACGACAAAATTAAACATGCAACTCGTGCAAAGTTCCACGTAATCAAATTCCGGTTTGCGTGTTTCGTCGTGCTTAAAAAGCTGCTCGACGAATTTCTCAAACTCGTGCTTGCGAAAAGCACGCGACGATAACAATAACTAAACAAGCGAAATCAGTATCAGAATCAGCTGATCAAGTTGGATTGGTGGGAGATGGCCTTGCGACTCTTGATACGAAATGGCGCGCACGCTCGAATTTTCCTGGAAGCTATCCAGTAGGGTGGTCCAAAATTATTTTTTTATCGAATTTTTATGCAATCTTCCGGAAATTTGTTCGAATCCAGACAAAAATAAATCCATTTTTTTCATTTGAAAACAGAAATTTATATTTAGAAGTAAGAAATAGAGAATGAGAACAACAATTTTTTTGAAATTAAAAAAAATCAGAAAAAAGACGTTTTTGTCAATTTTATTCAGAATCGTAAATATTAGTTGAATCGAGTTGAAACTTGAAATTTGTCTTCACAATTAACCATAGAATACGAATAAAATATTATTTTTTAAATATCACCCCCATAAGTCGGTTTTATAGTGTTCCAAAAAAAAACCCCATAAGTGAGAAAATGGATTTTGCGAGTTTTTGGCGCTAATTATGATTTTTTGCAGTTTTTAAATTCAAATTGTTTCTAATCGATAAAATACTACTTTATACTGCTGATTAGATATTTAAATAAATTGTTTGAACAATTTATTATTGTTTTTAGTAATTTTCTCTTGGACTACAGGTCAAAAGTCGAGGTTTTTTCAAAAACTTACCACTTTTTTCCAATTTTCAAGTAAAGGGAGGTGATACCTAATTATTTGTAACAAAGATAATTGTTTAAACAATTTATTATTATTGTTAATAAGTTTCTCCCAGAATAATGCTAGAAAATTTCAGTTTGTTCTCAAGAGTTCTCCATTTTTTATCGAATTTTTAGTTAGATTGAGGTAAATAATTAATTAAAGTTGACAAAATTAATTTTTTGAATAAATTATCACTATTGTAAATAATATTATCATTGAATAATGTTAAAAAGTTGCGGTTTTTTCTGAGGTACTCAAATTTCTGTCCACTCTTCACTTAGAGTTTGGAAATAATTAATAGAAATCTGTATTATCATCGGAGAAGGTAACAGATCGAGAAGAGAAATCCACACATAAAATGGAAATCTACAGATTACTCGGTGAGTCTAGATCAAACTAGGAATCTATACCCGGTCCCCCACATTACGCCCTTCCTCGTCGAGTGAGTCACGCTCACCCCGAAAGGGATATGGCTTAACGATCTACTAATAATATGTTCGGGATTATATACTTTTGCTGTAACATATATAATCCATTTTCCGGTAAAACTGCATAAAGATCGATCAACTTCGATTTTGTTTAAACACACATATTTTATTTCCTTTCTAAAACCTAAAACGATTTCGGCTGGGGTTATTTACGACTGGTAGGTACTTTTCAACACTTTTTGAAAGTTTGAAGGGGGAATATGATGGGGGCGGGCTTGTGGAAAAATTGGAAAAGTGGTCGGGGTGCTTTCGAATTCGAAAAAGTTCCGATTGTTCCAATTATGACTTGTAGGCACCTTCGTCCCTTTTACAACGATTTTAGGTGGATGACGTAGTAATAGGCTATGTAAAAGGTGGAAAAGCTGCAGCGGTGCCTTCAAATTCGAAACGATCTGGACTGAGGTTGTTTGTGATGTATAACTGCATTCTATTATTATTGGAATTGCCCATTTTCTAATTGCTCTAAAGGCCCGTCGGCTAAGGTAGAGCGTTCTCGGCTTCTTACAAGCGGACGGAACGACTTGGCAGTCAGTCTGCATCACGGCATGCCCACTCCAATGCATTTCGCGGGGGTACTTAGCCATTTTGTCTGAAAAATTTAGTGATTTGACGTCTTACGTCCTACGACAAGTTTGACGCTGACATGGGACGCTTATGCTGTACTTACAACAATTTGGTCATGGCGACTCTGGAGATTCATAAGTCCGCCACCGCCTTGAGGATACGAAATGTACATTCGCGGCACTGACGAATTGATATGTAAGCTTTTATGCACATGGATGATCTTACGTGTGGTGGTATCAAGGGCCTTAAGTTCGTATCTCGTCCATTGAACCACCCCAAACAAGTAGAGTAGAACCAGGACGGCAAGCATGTTAGTCGCAGATACCTTGTTCAACGCCGACAGATTGGTTGACCAAATCTGCCGAAGAAGATGCTTGTATCTGCTTCGGAGAGACTTTTTAACTGATGTTACGTCCTGAATGCGGCTTTGCGGCACGCGCATGTATGTATAGTTTCCTCCAGTGTTGCGAGATAAAACCTATATCCACAAGCTCAGAGTCCTTGGGAACGCCAACCATCTTTCCTTTCTTCAGATGAATTTTGGTACATTTATCGAATTCAAAGTCCATCCCAATCTCTCATGTGTACTTGTTGACGATATTTATAGCAGTTTAAGGTTTGCTTTTAATAGAGGCGTAGATCTTCATGTCATCCATATAAAATACATGAGTGACCTTATGCTCGCGATGGTTAGTGTCGCCATACGGGTATCCAGAAGAATTTCGTAGTGCGAGACATAGAGGCAGAAATGTGATGCAAAGAAGCAAAGGGCTCATGGTATCGCCCTATAAGACGTCCCTCTGGAAGGTGACGTTGTTCGCTGTCACACGATAATTTCCAGATGAGATAGTAACTCTAGTTTTCCATAGGGGCATCAATCTCTCTATGCATCTCACTATGTGTGGATGCACCTTCAAGCTTTAAGACAGACAGATGATAACTCTACGGGAGGTAGAATCGAAAGCTTTCCGGTAGTTAATTGAGGCCATTAACAGGACGCGCTGATGGGCTGCAGCGTCTTTACAGACACACCTGTCAATCAGCAGGTTCTCCTGACATTCTGCTACACCTTTTTTCGAATTACGTTGTTCGAACATCTCTTGCCACACAGGCTCAATTCTTCGGACAATCCTGATGTTCGGGATAGCTGTAAAGATCTTATACAGTATGTTGAAACAAGTTACAAACCTGTAATTCTCTGGGTTGGAAAAGTTGCCTTTTTTCGGTAGGGCCAAACGAAAGTGTGTAGAAGTAAACTTCTTCCACCAGAAGTTCTTGATACCATTTGGTCCTGTAGCGGAAAAGTTCTTCGTGCCTCTAAGTGCTTTTTTCACCTCTTCGGCAGTGACTGATGAACATTCCTCCTCAGATGGTATGAATTTGTCGCAAAACTCCTTGTAGCGGATGATATTATCAGTACATTCTTTCAACTCCAGTGTTTTTGGGATCTTGTATACCTCTCGCCAAAAAGTCTCTACTTCGTTATGCTTGGCTGTATTTTTTACAGAGTCAGGGTGATCACTAAAGAGACGAGAAGGGTCAGCGAGAAACTGTTGATTCTCCCTGATCCATCTCTCCCTCTTTTGTATTTTCTTCCTTGTGTCTGATAACACCTGTTTTTTGCCAACAATGTGCTGCTTGATTGCCAGCAGCTTTGACCTGTTCAGTGTATGATTGAAGATCCTTAGTTTTTGAGCGAATTTTCGAACCCTTTCCGTGAATGGCCTACCGGATGTTATGTATTCAATCACACACTGAATACGGGACGCATTCTGTCTTGCCCATCCAATCTTCTTGTTCAGTTGATACAAGCGTGTTTTGGCCCTTTGATCCATGGTCAGTTTTAGCCTTCGATTTGAATCAGCCTATGCTCTCGCAGCATCATAAACTGAACAATTGATTGTTCGGAGGTCGGACGTCTCCGAAATATCCTCACAGAGAGAGGTATCTATTTCAGCCTGATCTTCGGGCTTAGGAGGAACCTGTATGTCAATGTTTCTCCCTGTCCTGAAATCGCTATCAACTCTCAGAAGGTGTCTGCTCTGCGCGGTTGGTCTTAATGTCGCTTCATCATCTTCGTCTGCAGTTTGTTCAAGCAGCGTATGCGGAAGCCTTTCGCGTACATATCCCTTTTTTAAGAGGTAGGCATGTTGATTTCGCAAAGACTGATGCGAAACGTGCTGAAGCTCTGGGTGTTTCTGGCACCACAGAGTGGGCATACGTGCCTTAAAGCCTCCGCGAACAGGGATAATGCTGGCATCGTAGCAGTCTAGCATATTCTGAGAGGTCGCCTCGCATCCCAGAAACACTTTTGAAGACACCTCGTCCAGGTGCCACTCAGCTTTCGGCACGGTTGCTACGCCTTGGCTAAGGGGTTATTCCTTCAGAACCATCCCTAGACAAATGTCCGCGACTGCTTATTATTTATTAACACATATTTAGCAGAAACCCTTGCTACAGGGATCCTCTATCCGCAACCCGATGATGCGTTTGTGAGGCGTGGCCATAGGCCTGATTTACCGTGGTTCTACTGAGAGCCGGTGTCATTTTTAAATAGAAGTTGCTCACGGTGAGACCCTGCGGTGTTTGTTCAACACTTTTTTGCAAAATTATATAAGGTTAGGTTGTAAAGCAGCTCCGCTGAACCTCGGCCTTTTATGTCCACTTGTTCATCTCTTTCTGTAAGCTAATGTACATATTTCGTGGAACATAATAAAGATCTATTATGAGAGAAGTTTTAGGCTCCGGAAGCTACGATCATGGTTCCTTAAAGCAACCAATCCCGACGCAACTGGAACTTCCGATTTTTTAGATCACTATGCTGGAATCTTTTCTTCAAGATCGATTGTCTTTGAAAAAGGTCCAAATTGAAGCATACAGCATGTCGATGTAGATGGGAAAGTGAAATATACCATGTCATAGTACGGCTTTTCTGTTATCCATGGGTTAAAAAATTAGAAACATGAGAAAAATTCGCTTCCTATATCACAATGCAATTGAATGTCTTGGGAAATTGTTAAGTGACAGTCAATGGAGACGACTCACAGGTCTAATTAATCAAAAGGGTGTCTAACAGCTCCATTTGAATTTGCATAATTGTATTTTCCATGAGTTACATTTCCTTTGGTTAATTAATACATCAAGCGTAAAATCATTCCTTAATAATGTCATGCATGACCCCAATAAGAAGAATGCATATTCTGAAATTGGGTGAGGGCTTCAGCAATGAATTTAGTGAAAATAAATCAGGTCAAATTGAGAATATTTTCAAGTGTTTAGATGGCAATATTGAAAAAACTGAAAACTGGAGTAGCAGCAGGGGGTGAGAATAAAGTTTTTGGTACGACCGGATTAATTGCTCAAAACTGGTGATAAGAGTTCCTTTCTAAGAAAAAATCTACAGGCCCGGTTAATAATATTTAGTCTTAATTCCAGTCATTTTACGCACTCTAACCAATTCGCGGGATCTGGATTGACGCGTCGAGATCCCTTTTTGAGATCATTTCTCAAAGACTGGTAGGGTAGAAGGTTACGCCCGAAGTTCAGGATAGCTAATGAAACTTTCAGCGTACCGTTGAAAGCGGTAATGTACGCGATACGGAACTCAGGTATGTGGGCATCCCACTTCTTATGATTCTTTTGGAGTAAAGCTACAATCATAGTCTTGAATATGCGATTGAAGTATTCGGTGGTATTGGCCTGTGGCTGATAAGCTGGATTCGGTTGATCGTTCGCTGTTCTAATCAGGAGCACTTACACTTATTTGGTAAAGAGTTCCTGGAAGACCAAGATGTATTTAAAACCGGAAGTGCTGCGGGTGAAAGGATCAATTACATCCACGGATACCACTGTCCAGGACTGCTCAACGACGCGTTGACCCATCATGCCGGACGGGCGAGCCTGTTCAACCTTACACCTCTGGCAGAAGTCACATTTTTGATTGAAATGTGCGACGTCCGAATACAGCCCAGGCCAGTAATATCTAAGTGATATTCGCGCATAGGTCTCGTCTCTCCCCAAATGTCCCGATTGAGGCTCAGAATGGACGTCCTGTAACATCTTAGCCAGAAATTCCTCTGGGACCAAAAACTTCCAGGCTTACAGGTCCGGAATCGACTGGTCGGTAATGTCCTTCAGTCTATGCCGATAAAACTTACCATTTTCCACTTTCCAGTCGGAAAATATGCAAGGCCGCTCTACTACCAACTGCAATCGCTTGTTATACCAGGAGTTAGTCGAGTCCCCAAACTGGATGTCGATCTGCTCTGTCACTGACGAAACCGGTAACTCGTCCTCCTCAGACATCCTGGACGAAGCATCCGGTACGCAATGTAAGCTTCCCTCGCAGTGAATGCTCTCGAATTTGTATTCGAGAAGTTCAAGTGACCATCTTGCGAATCTACTGGTAGGGTTTCTCAAACTACGCAACCATTCTAAGCCACTGTGGTCAGTAATTACCTCGGTAACCGTATAATTGCGTTCGGCAGCGGACATGGTGCGACTCGCGAAGGCGAGAACTCTCACCTGGTCATCCTGGATCTGTGTTAACATTATTCTCAGATCAGCAGCATTAGCGTCTGTTTGGAGGTGAAACGGATTCTCATCTATGTCTCCAAGTGAAGGGTAAGCTAAGATAGATGCATAAGTCAATGCCTTTTTAAGCCAGTAGGAAGCTTCATGCTGCTCGCCACCCCAATTCCACTTTACGTCCGGCATAAATAGTCTGATAAAGGGCAAGATCACTTTAGAAAACTCAGGAATGAACTGCCTGCACCAGGATGCGAATCTCA
>JAABKJ010075445.1:18235475-18343176 GCA_011634705.1 Andricus grossulariae | reverse complement strand
CTCGGTGGTTAACCAAGTATCGAGTAGTCAGATCTGTCCTTCCGCACCTGGCATCCAGATTTCCCTAAAACGCGCAGCAAACACCATGCCAAAATCGTATTGCGACCTTCGAGAGCTATCTAAGTACTACCCAAGGAGTCTAGGATCTTTGGGACTAGATCCCTTCGAATAAGTTTCCTTGTTGAACCGGGGTCGTACAGAGCATCGTCTGAGAAGAAATCTGTGGAAATTTTTTAGGTGCACTCTACGACGTTCCGGTTCTGGTTTTTCCTAATTAAAATAGCAGGGCCACCACCCTTACCTCGGAAGCGGTAACATCTATGCGTGATATAATCGGGGAATTCCCAGACATTATCAGAAGAAAGCCAAGTTTCACTGACACACAGAATATCAAGGTCAAATTCAAATAGCATTGCGGAGATCTTCCAGGAAAGGCTAGAATCACAATCAACTCCAAACTTAATTATAAGATACTACTAAAAAGCAGTCGTTTTGACTTTTGTCACCACTTTCATCAATATACAAAGAGTAAGTCAAACCAACCTAAAATCTAGTTAGCTACCTAATATTTACAACTATGACACAGCGTGCAGAAGCACACGAAACTCAAAAACCAAGCTGTAAAACTTACGAGCGAGCCGAAAAAGAACAATGCTGAATCGAGTAGGTCTTATATCTCAGTCTAAGAGGTACATTAAGACCAGGGTCAAGGAAATCGCAAATGGCAGACGTTCCAGTGGTTGCTTCATTTTTACAAGGAGACGCATAGCCTGGACCATCATATAGAGGACTATCTAGGAGTGCTTCAATGGAATTCATTTTGGCTTGAACAGCATCAATCAGATTATTGACAATCTCCTACACACCGAAATAATTATGAAATTCCGAGGGATCAACTATTTCCACTATTGTGAAAACAAAAGAGGGGACTCTCGGAGCAGAAAAGCCAGCAGGTATAGCTTCGTCAAGACGAGCGGCCGAGGAGAAAGGAAAGACCGGACTAATATCCGGCACATCAGTCCTAGGATCTTCTTGAGGGAGAGAGGTCAACCTAAGCTGAGTACTAATACTCCATACGCTAGGAGTGCCTCCTGGTCCTGATAAAAACCACAGTCATTCCAGTACCTGTATCTCATGATTTCAAACTCATACTGGTAGACTGGACATGTCCTTGAGGAAGTAAGTTTAGAGCCCCTACAGTTGGCACACCGGACGTCGATGAGCTTTTTGTGGCACGCATTCGTTTGGTGGAACTCCTCACAGAATTCACAAATCGATCTAGTACCTCTTCATCGGTTAGCAACATTCCTAAAATGCTGGCGCCTAAAACATCTACGTGGAGGGTGAACAACGGGTGTGAAAGCAAAAGAGAAAGCTGAGAGAAAACATTTGATTGAATCCGCGAAAGTCATTTTTCACATAAAACCAATACCTTCTCATTGAGATGAGAATGTAAAAAAGTCGCACTATCCGAGCCGTGGGATGCTTAAACTTTAAATATTGGTATAGAAACCATGAATTTTGAGACCATATTTCTTAAACACTCGATTTTGAGGGAAATTCCTTTTTAATTAAAGCACCCGCTCTTTTTTAAATCGCTAGAGCTATCAAAAATGGCAACTGCTGTCACTGACAGGCTCTCCACTGTAGTGACTCTAGATAAAATTAAATACCTACACTGCTACACATGCGCAGCAAAATTAAAAAACTAGGGAGGTATTTGGAGGCACAATTGCCAAGGTATATATGTAGTTGGTTATTCGATGACCTTGACAGCATCCTCTCCTTGAAATCACCTATTGAAACTCCAATTTAGGAAAGTCCATGCGTTTTGTAACGATCCAGAAAAAAACCAGCTTATTTCCTTATGGAAAATCATTATTTACCAGTCGTTTGTGCACAATATATGAAACCACAACGAAGGAATATACAATTATTTACATTCTGTTAACAGTTTAATGCAATAACGAAAGTGTCTTAAAAGAAGTGTCATTTTTGAAGAGTCGAGGGATTTTGTTTACAAAGGTAAGTGCGCATGGAAAACAAATGTGACAGGTGCAGTGAGTTAGCTCACTGCGTAAATAAACAAACCATGTGACCGGTTTAAAGTTTCTCTCGCGTTTGCAACGCATACTTGCATAGTTTCCTACAGTTTCTATACTCCCACCTTTTCCGAGGAAGGTCGCCAAAGCTGCGCGCGAGGTTATGTTATTGTAATGTCATTCAGAGCATTAAAAGATTCGTGACTTTCGTCTGCAAGCGTTTATTTTTCGACTCGAAACCGTTTCTGGTTGTGATTTTCTTTCTCGCGAGTTGCAAAAACCTGGGGTCGAAAGACGAAAACTTTCATCGAAGTGGACAAGAGGTGAGGTGGGAGGAAAGTGTAGGCCAAAAGGTGCACTTATAATATCACCGATAAACCCTTCGTCAATTCAATATCAGGCCAAGGCTTGAACCTTTTTGATAATGAGACCCGCTAGTGATTACTGGTTGACGAAGGTGCCTTTTGTACAAAATGGCACGCTCGAATTTTCTTAAAAGATCCTCAAGTTGACTAAGCTCATGTGCCAGAATCGATTTCTTTTTTTATAGTTTGCAATTTATTTAAAATCTGGCACAAAAATTTCCTATTTTTGTAACATTCCGAACACGCCTTTCGATCGAGTAAAAATTGTGATAATTTGATAGTTCTTAAAGTATAAGTGAGTCCAACGATTTTTTAAACGTGATTCGTAATTTAATATATTCTTGTGGTTAACCGGGAAAATAAAACATATATACCTGAGTTGTCAGACTAGAATTTACTTCATGATAATACCAGTCTGCCTCTTCAAGTTGAAAGACAAAATTGTCATGTGCTTCAAGTTCTGAACGCTGAAATGAACATTTTTTAATGGTTGCTTTGCAAACTAGAAATATTGCTAAGATATTCTTTATTTTATGTAGCATATATTAGATTGCAAAAGAAGCTTATAATCAGTGGTAAAAGCAAAAGAGAAAAGAAAAAGTGACTTGGCGGTACTTTCCATAAACTACATTACCAGATAGGGGGGGGGGGTAAAAACTAAGGTTGGTAACATGGTGGGGTTAAATGGTTTTTAAATGGTTACAAGTGGAAATAACTTTACGAGCTTAGATAACTTTCAGAGCTTAAACCCAATAAGAAAATGTGACTATATTTTTGGGGGAAAGTTAAATTTTTTTATTGAAAGGGCTACAACTATATTTTTGGCTCGGAATTCTTCTAGCTTGGTTAAAATTTCTATTATTTGGTTGAAAATGTAATTATTTTGTTGATAATGTAACTATATTGATAAAAAGTTATCTTTTTTTATCAAAAATTCGACTACTTTTTTGCAAATTTATTTTTTTAATTGAAGGTCCATCTCTGGTTGAAAATTTAACTATTTTGATGAAAATTTATTTCATGTATGGTTGAAAATAAAACTTTAAACTGACATTTAAACTATTCCATTTTTGGTTTAACAATTTTTTCTCAGTAAAAAATTTAACTATTTGGTTAAAAACTTTTCTTTTTTAGTTAAAAGTTAATCTTTTTGGTTGACAATTCATATATTTTGGTTAAAAAGTCGATTATTTGACTTAAAATTGAACTACTTCGTAAAGAAATTAATTTTTTTTAATTAAGAATTCATAGTTATAGTTAAAAATTCTGCTGTTTTGTAGAAAATTCGTCTTTTCGGCTTGAAAATTCAACAATTTGTTAGAAAAATAAACTATTTGGTTGTAAATTAAATTTCTTGGTTGAAAAATCATAGTTTTGGGTTGAAAATTGAACTTTTTTGTAGATAATTTGTCTGTTTAACTTTAAAATTAAATCATTTTGTTAAAAATGTATGTATTTTGTTGAAAAATCGTTTTTTTTTATTGTAGAAAATTAATCTTCTTTGTCGAAAATACATCTTTTTGGTTAAAAATTTAACAACTTTGTTGAAAATTCATTGTTTTTGTTGAAATTTTTGTTTTATCTGAAAATTTAACTATTCCATGTTTGGTTAAAACTTTATCGTGTATATTGCATAAGTTGACATTTTTTTTTATAGAAAATTTCCTTTTTTTGGTCGAAAATTCATCTTTTTAATTGAAAATTTAACAATTATTTGTTGAAAATTCGTTTTATTTTGTTCAAAGTAATTTTTTTTTATGAGGGTTTTCATCTAAAAATTTAACTATTCCATTTTTTGTTGAAACTTTATCCCGTATATTGTATAAGTAGACATTCAACTATTTGTTAGAAAATTCATGTATTTTGTTGAAAAGTTATTTTTTTTTCAGTAGAAAATGCATCTTGTTTGATGAAAATTCAAATTTTTTGTTGATTCTTATTTTTAGTTGAAAATTTGTCTTTTTTGTAGAGAATTAACCCAATGAGGTTATCGCTTTTTTTGCCCCTTCTCAGGTTATCGTGGGTTGTTTCAGACCCACGGCGTGTTAAAACGCTCAATTATCAATAAAAAAATCTAGAAAAATTTCTGTACACTCTTGAACACTTCTCCTTTAAAGGTATATCATGAATATTGCAAAAAAAAATTAATCAAATATTTTATTTTTAGTCATAAATACACCCACCTCCCGAAAATGCAGACATTAACTAAAAAATGCATGGGTCTGAAACGATCCACGATAACCGGATCGGGTTAATCTTGTTTGTTGAAAATTGAACTTTTTGGTTGAAAATTCAACTATTTGGTAGAAATATAGTATATTTGGTTAAAAAGTCGTATTTTTTGGGTAGAAAATTATTCTTGTTTGTTGAAAGTTCAACTTTTTGGTTGAGAATTCAACTGTCTTATTAAAAATTCATCTTTCTTGATTGAAAATTATCTTCTTTGTTAAAACTTCGGCTATCGAAAAATTTCCAGCTAGGTTCCCTAACTGGAAAATCGAAAATGATAAATTATTTTATCATCGACCGAACCCAATACTCGACTCAATCTGCGAGGATCTTACCGCCTGGAAATTGGTCATACCAGTCAGCGTGTGAAAGCAAGTGATCCAAGAAAATCATAATGACGCCCAAGCCGGTCATATGGGGATCGACAAAACCTACGTGCGCATCGCTACCGATTATTACTGGTCCGAGATGTTTCGAGACATCTCTGAATACATGTGGAAATACTCGGATTGTCAAATGGGAAAAGTAGAACAATTAGCTCCTTCCGGATTAATGGGTCGCCGAATAGTCGAAGAGCACTGAGCCGTAGTAGCTGCCGATATTTTGGGTCCCTACCCACGAACAGCCTCCGGGTTCGAATACGTCCTAGTTATGCAGGACCTTTTTACCAAATGGGTGGAGTTCTGTCCAATACAACGTGCCATAGGTCCCAAAATTCGCGACGCGTTTAAAGAACTTGTTGTGATGCGCTGGGGAACACCCCAAGTCCTACTCACCGACAATGGGACCGAATTTGTATACCCTTCACTCAAAGAATTGACCCGGGAATATAACATCTACTATACCACCACCCCACCCTATCACGCACAAGCTAATCATGCTGAACGAGTAAATCGGGTTCTAAAAACCATGGTAATAATTTTTATCGAACACGACCATCCACTCCTCCATTAAAAGCACCCCTCCTTTCCTAAATTTCGGTCGCAATTCGAAAGCATTAAATTCCCTCCATGCACACGAAGCACCTATCCTACCAGATCCCACTAAAGTTGAGACTCAGCATCCGGTTGTATGGGCGGAACGAATGGAACGCCTATCAATACTCAGAGATTGGGTAGTACAAAATCTCGAGGCGGCCTACCATCGGCAAGCCCGTTATTAAAATATGAGGCTGAGAGAGCTAACATTTTCCGTGAGCGACCTGGTCTTGATGACGACTCGTATCCTATCCTCTGCTGAAAAGAATTTCTCTTCAAAACTCGCCAAAAAGTATATGAGGACTCCAATCTGGAAGATAAATTTGTGAGCAAGATGCATGTAAAAGATTTTAAACAATATCGAGCCTAGTTTGAGATAGTCCTTTTTTTCTTTGCTCCCAGGTTATTGAAGCTATCGAAAACCTTTGCCGCTATAGTCGAACATAACTTCGATACCTTCGCCGTCCAGTTACAGAAACCCTCAGCTTCAGACATATGGAAGATGGCTCTCATCGGCTACCAACCCCTACGGACGAGTTGGATGTCCAATTTCGGCGCTTACTCAGGACCAATCCTGAATATCCTATCGGTTGGCGCCATCTGCAGCCGCACCTAACCACCATCTACGCGGCTCTCCAACTCCAACCCGAACTCGGCCCGGCCCTAATGATGGCTACTGAAGAATACGTGGCCACGACTAGCCGGCTCATCCCACCAGCCTCGACGGGAACCAGCGGCTCGATGACAGACGTCTGCGACTGCTCCCACCCAAAAGGAGAGGAAGCTACCGTGGGCACCCAAACTCCACGCCGTCGAAATATAGTATCCATCAACAAACAGACCCCGACGTTGTGGGGAGTGCGGAAGATCTTTCGATCGGAAGCCACCCACAGATCGGGTCCAGAGAGGAAGCCTACACCACCCTCAGTCCACAGCACAACCCAACTGCGGGCGAAGAACACCCGCGCCACCGTGGCTCTACGGGGTCACCCCAGAGCAACATTCTTGCTATCGACCACCTGAGGAGGAACGACACAGTCCCGTACTCAGTACAGCCCGACGAGAGCAGAGAATCCCTCGTGCCAACTAAGTTCCACAGGTGCCATACCGAAAAGACCCGTTGGCCACCACTTCGACTATGTTGGACTACAGGAGAGCGACTCCGAAAAAGAAGGACGACACGGATGGGCCTCCACACCTGCTCCTCGACGCGGCATGGCAGTCCAGACCAGCGACATGGCTACCGACACTCAGGGCCGTGGGTTCCCCACAACACCATCATCTAAGGGACTGCAAGGTGCCACCAGCAACTCCGGAGGACCAGCCGCACCAAAGACGAGGCGACAGGAAGCTCCAACGCCTCAAAAGACCGCAACCCAATGTTGGAATTGTGGTTCCAGACAGCACACCCACAGCCAATGCCCACACATGCCTCTCCACACTTACTGCAACCGATGCGGTAAGCCAGATGCAACGATAAAAGGCTGTCCAAATTGCGACGCCCAATGGAGGTCCGAGGGACTCTATCGCCCAGACAAAGCGAAGAAATAAGGAGCCATAACGCGGGTCTGAGAAGAGTTGCCGAGGCCGGGAGCGTACACCGTTCACACCGGGCAATCATACCAATTGATCCGCTCCCATTCACTTGTCAACGCCTCGCTACAATCAAAATCTTTTATTATTGAAGCTTAAATTCCTACAGGACCTCAGTTTTGTTGCTGTCAAATTAGCATGAATTCCGCTACAGTTATTTTAAACCTCGGTTAGACTGTCGCCAAAGCACTATAAATTCCGCTAACGTTATTTTAAACGTCAGTTTGCTCAAATTAAGGTAAATTCTGCTATAATTATCTGGAACGTGAGTTTCGCTGCCAACAACTTATTGTAAACTCCGCTACCGTTATTGTAAACGCTAGATTCTCTCTTTTTTTTTTGCGATTTCACGCGAATTCTCTATCGTAACCAAGGTCCTGTTTGTCGCTGATGGCTCTAACTCTTTTTTCTTTTCACTAAATCTTTCGACTTTCCTTTACCTCGTGTGTAAAATTTTTCTTCTTTTACTTTAGCCTCTAAATAAATTCTAACTATTTCTTAAAGCACCAGGTATCTTAACTTGCTCATACCTTCCCTGATTTCATTTTTCATCCTGGTATCATCCAGCAAATTTTCCTACCCGTAAATATCCCAGCATATTTGTTTCATTATGTTTTGTTTGGAATACTAACCGTCACTAGTTCACTTATTGACTTAGCTTAGTCACCAGTTGAATCCTAGTTATAAGATTTAGCATAGCCACCCTTAAGGTAACGATTGATTAGTTGATGCCATTGCTTGGAGACTCGTGCCGTGACGATCTTACAGCTATTATTATCGCTTGATCGGTAGAGAAGTGGTCCTTACTGAGACGTTTTATTTAGTTTAATATATGAAAAAGATTATCAAAATTTGAATGCCATTATTTTGCTGCGGACATTAAGTCCCTACTTGTTTGAAATTTGGTTTTGTTTTTGTTAGTTTGATTTGCTAAATTGTCAAAGTAACTAAAATTAGAAATTATGTTTTATTCTGTTGTTTTTACGGCCACGGTTGGCCTTTTCCCACAGAGGGGGTGTTGTAACAAGACTAAATTTTTTCCATTCTTATTTAAATTATTATTTGATGTTTAAAGCGACATCTGTTCTCTCGTCACGTGGCACGGCACTCCAAGGGCATATTTAGGTTAATTTTAAAGTAGTGAGATCAACTAGCTTATTTGTAAGACTAACTAATTTAATAGTAAGACTTACTAATTAAAGTGGTAAGGCCAACTACCTGAAAATAGTATTTACCATCGAAAGTTGTAGCGACAACAAGTAAAATAGTAGGGACAACTACTAACAATCTTGCGAATAAAAGTAGTAGCCCCAACCAATTAAATAGCAGCGGCATATACTACAAGCTAAGGTAGTTGGCCCTACTATTTTATTAGTTGGCCCAACCAACTATTTTTTTCAGTGTAGAATTATACTCCAGAATCATTCAGAATCATTTGATAATAAAAACGTTTTATGAAAATAAAGTAGAATCATTTGGAACCAAAGCAGAATCACTGAAAAATCGGAAAAAATTCTGGCAAAATTAAAAATTGTTTCAAGATGGCGTGAATTCATTTGGAATCATATCAGAATGTGAAGAGAACGGAATCATCATTCGGAAATACATGGAAAACTGAAAACTAATGAGAAATAACAGCGGAATCGTTAAAATAAAGTAGAATCCCTCTGTGAGTTCACATGGAATTGAAAGTTGATTCAGAATCATGTAGTTTTTTTTAGAGAGACCGTCGTTTGATCAAACACGGAATCATTTGAAATAATTTCGAATAGATCGCGAAGTAATTTGGATTTTCTTCTAACTGTGCTCCTATTTGCAACTGTATTCATAAGGAATTAATTCCAATCAGCTACTAGATTCGGATTGCATACACTCAACATTTAGCGGAGAATGAAACGGAAGCATTCGGTACTAATTTTCAATGGAAGCGGATTCAAACGCAATTGTATTTTTATTCGGATATGGTATACGAAATCATTTGGAAGTAAAGTTGGCTCACTTCAAAATCAGGTAGGATTCGCGCTATTGAAAATTCCGACGTCGTAAACCACGTAGGATACTTCGTCGGATACTACGTGGGAAACTACGTCGGAACCTACGTCGGAAACGACGTCGGTACCTGCGTCAGAAATTTTGATAGTAAATGACGTAGGTTTCGTCCCAAGATCCGACGTAGGTTCCGATGTAGGCTCCGGCGTATTTGGCGTCAAAATAAAAAAATTCCAAAATTTTACTCGAAATTTAACAATTTTAACAAAATTAAATTTTTTGTATTAATTCAGCAGATTCTCATGAAAGTCAGTACCAGGGGCGTTTCGGAGCACAGAACACAAAGTTCGGGTAAACATTTGAAAATGCAAAACTTTTACTCAATTTAAAAATTTTTTAATAATTTGGTAGATTTCCATGAAAGCTAGCGCGAGGGGGGTTTTCGGAGCGCAGAACCCAAGTTTGGTGTAGAAATACAAAAATTCCACAATTTTACAGAAAATTCAAAAATTTTGCCAAAAATATAATTAATTTGGTATATTTCTATGAAAGTAGATACGAGAGGGGGGGGGGTCGGAGCACACAACACAAGTTTGGGGTCAACATAGAAAAATTCCACAATTTTACTAGAAATTCAACAATTTATACCAAAAATTTTAATGAATTGGTATACTTCCATGAAAGTCAGTGCGAGGAAAGTTTTAGAAGCACAGAACACTTTGGGGTCAAAATAAAAAAATTCAACAATTCTGCTAAAAACTTAAACAATTTTACCAAAAATTAAAATTTTTAATATATTGGTAGATTTCCATGAAAGTCAGTACGAGGTGGGTTTTCGGAGCACAGAACACAAATTTGGGGCCAAAATAGAAAAATTCCACAATTTTACTAAAAACTCAACAATTCATACCAAAAATTTTAATGAATTGGTAGATTTCCATGAAAGTCAGTACGAGGAAAGTTTTAGGAGCACAGAACACTTTGGGGTCAAGATAAAAAAATTCAACAATTCTGCTAAAAACTCAAACAATTTTACCAAAAATTAAATTTTTTTAATAAATTGGTAGATTTCCATGAAAGTCAGTACGAGCTGGGTTTTCAGAGCACAGAACACAAATTTGGTGTAGAAATACAAAAAATCCATAATTTAACGCAAAATTGAAAAATTTTACAAAAATTTGCAAATTAGATTAGTTTGGTAAATTTCCATGAAATTTTTGAGTGCGAGGGGGATTTCGGAGCACAGAACACAAATTTAGGGTCGACTTAAAATAATTCCACAATTTCACTCAAAACTCAAAAAGTTTACCATAAATCTACGAATTTATTTTTAAAATTTAATTTTTTGTAAAATTGTGGAATTTTTGTATTTACACATCAAACTGGTGTTCAGTGCTGCGAAAACCCCCCTCGCACTAGCTTTCATAGAAATCTACAAAATTAATAAAAATTTTCACAATTGAGTAAAAGTTTTGAATTTTCGCATCTCTACCCTATCTTTATGCCCTGTACTCCGAAAATCTCCCAATTTATTAGAATTTTTGGTAAAATTGTTGAATTTTGAGTCAAATTGTGGACATTTTCTATTTTGACCCCAAATTTGTGTTCTGTGCTCCGAAAACCCCCCTCGTACTGACTTTCATGGGAATCTACTGAATTATTAAAAAAGTTTAATTTTTGGTAAAATTGTTGAATTTGGAGTAAAATTGTGGATTTTTTTTATTTTTACGCCAAATACGTCGGAACCTACGTCGTATCATTTAGAATGACTTTGGAATAGGAGCAAATTTAAAATAAAAAGTTTTTGCTAAAATATGCTGATTCTTTTTTGTTGTCAGTGGAATTATGCGGAATAATTCCGAATCAGACGCATTGAAAACATGGAGTTCAAAATACGCAAGGAAACCGAAAGCACTCGATAATGAGAGCAGATTTCAATTAAATGAAAAATAACGCCACAACGCTTAATCAGATTTAAACTTTAGCAAAATTAAGGTAGGTTAATCGGTAGAACCCAGATAACAATCGTGCGACGCACGCTTCAAGCACGCGTGCAAATCGCACGATGCGACCCATATCTTACGCAAATGTAAAGCACATTCCGCGATAAAGTGATGGGTAAATTCGTGCGTACACAATGAGGCTCATTCAGCCATCACTCATATTTCGTCGAAGTCCTTGCTGAATAAATATAAACAATAATATTTTTATTTAATAATATTTTTTATTGCACAAATTCGATTCAGTTGAATCAAATTAATATCTTATTTCAAATGATTGATGTATTTGTCTTATAAATACCGATGTTCACCGAACATCGCTGCCGAAATTGCCGTCAGTGAGGTTATGTGAGCGTCACGTTGTGGTGTACGCTAGTGCTTTTCCAGTTGTTATAAAATTTCAACGAACTCCATTATTGCGATATTATTTCTCGCATATTTGAGTCTTAATTAATGTTTGCGTCACACGAATTGTGTTAAAGAAACTGGTAAGTGAAGAAAAATATAAATATATATTTTATTTCAAATATAGTGCGTTTAAACGCCAGACCCACTTGAAAAAGTGGACGAACAAAAGGACGTAAAAAAGTACGTATAAAAGGACGTTCAAAAGTACTTATAAAAGCGTATTGCACAGCTTCAGTTTAAAATTGAAACGGCGAGACGGCATGCATCAAATATTCAGTGCGTGATTAGCTACAAAACATCAAATAAAAAATTTTCTCCAAAAGTTAGGGCACTTGCTCGAAACATAAGGAAAGCAAATCACACGCTGAACAAGTGTAAACTGTTGACCATTAAGCAACACTGGACGCAAAAAATAAGATCTCTTTCAACAGCGAAACAGCGCCTTGAACGGCGAGTAAAGTAAATTCAGGAAAATTCCACCTTTTCTACTCATCCTTCCCGTCTGTTCAGTAAAATGTCACGTGCTGTTAAAAATCCGCCTAGCCAAGAAGAATTCAAGTCTTCTGGGAGGGAGTATATGGAGATACTAATCAGGTTAATGAAGACGCTTCAGATATACCACTCTATCGTAATGCTAATTCAGCATGGGAAGTCTTGAAAAAAACAAGAATAGGTTTTGGTCGGAGACTCTACATAATCGACGTCCTAGTTAAATCAGGAGGACTATATGGAGTAGAATTCTGAGGGTGTGGAAAAATGGGATGAGATGGAAAAAGCTCAAGGGAGGTAGATAAAGATGGAGATTCCGTTGGACACAAACACGCCAAATTACATCTGGAAGGTGGTATCTCGCAGATTCAGTCTTGAAATCGAGGCAAAAAAGAGCCTTTAAGTATCTTACTGACGTTATAAACATGATAGATGTAAAAATTCTAAAGATATGTCTACAAAAGACTATAAGAAATTTGAAAAATAAAAATGCATTGACCTGGGGTAAGGAAGTCAAAATAGCTTACAATGAGGCAGTGGATAGTGAACACTTGGATTGATATGACAAGGGTGGAGAAATAAAGAAATAGCCCAAAACTGGAGGAGGATAGACTGTTTACCAACTGTAAGGACTATGGGAAATGGAAAACTGAGATGGTCAGAGAGGAATTTTGGGAAATCAAGGATTGAGGATTGACTTATACCTGGAAGAAGAACAGTAGGGTAGACCTAGGTGTGGAAATGTCGGGAAATCTGGTAATAAAGGTTTTACTGATCTTAGTTGTAGGCTTTGCCAGAGTGAGTTTGAGAACGTTGAGCACATATGACACAGGAACTGATTGACACGAAAATGCTAGAAGAGGTAGAAAGATGGTTAGAGGGAGGGAAAGACATGGTATTGAGTCAAAAGTTTACCTCGCAATATCGGGAAACCGATTCCCGGTCTCTGCATGTATGCTAGAGCATTTTAAAGTAATGATGCTCATAATGATGTGTTGAGTGAAATCAAAGAATCAGCAGTGTTATTTAAAGTCTAAATCCATGCCAAAACATGAGTTATGTTTACTGTGATATCTATATAATAATTAAATCTAGCTATTATTGTTAAGGCAAAAAGACGGTAATTTAATATAAGGGTAGTGGTTTTGGGATCTAGCGACTTATGTTAAAACCTAAGAAACGGTGTGCATGTGAGAAACAAATTAGATTATATTCTAATTTGACCCTGCTCGTGATTAACACTATGAAATTTAATTTAGAAGCAGAAAAATGATTATTCAAAAACTCACAATTTATTATTAAAACTGACAGATCCCTAAAATTAAATTAAACACACTCTAAAATTCTAACTTGTACATATATTCTAATATTTCAATCTTATTTCAATCTTACATGATTGTCGAGATTCATAGAAAAATCCTGAGAGGAAATTAATACATACAGAAATAATACGTTTTAATTCATCAAATCATGACTTCGTCATCTTCGTCGTATTCGTTCAAGTACACTTTTGAGTATTAACAAGGCACGTCCACAATTTTTACATTTTTTCGAGCTTAAATTTATGTACAAGAGACAGTAGGCTCATCAGCGATTGGTGGCAGTGGTTGCCAGTATTCACAAATTTTTGCTGGAGCTGGTAAAAGATACCCATCAGGATCGAGGACATCTGGTGTTCTGAGTGTAACTGGACCCTGAGGGGGCCGTGGTAACGTTTCCATTTGAGCAGAAGCTTCTTCAGCTTTTCTTAAATGTTCCAAAACATCTGGAAATCGCAAACGATCTCTTGGTTCTGTTTTCCAGCAATCTTTCATTATTTGGCACACGTAGGGTGGACAGTCTTCTGGTGGTATCAACATTATACCCTGCAAAATTAGCTTAACCACCTGGAAAATCATTTATTAATTAATTTTTTTCCTAATTGAGAGAGCGAGAGTATAAACAGGGTAGACGTTGGTCAAGGAAAACCTGGAAATCAGGGATTTGTACTTTTTTTGTGTGCAAAAGTCAGGGCATTTCTATAAGAAGCATTCTAAATAACTGTCAAGAATAATAAATTAAACATTTTTAAATTCCAATTTGAAATTGTTTCATTCCGATTATAAAAGATTCTATGTTAAAAAAGTTATAAGATTAAGATTTTGATCTTTGAATTCGTGAAGGAAAAATTAGGAAATTTTGAACATGGAGTTTTGCGGCAACCCTGATATGTCTGTCATTCATTTGCCTTATATTTCGATTTATATTTTTTTGCAGACTCTTATTCCTGAAAATTATGTTTTACGTTAAAAATTGTATTATTTGGTTGAAAATTCAAGAATTTGATTGAAAAGTCATCTAGTTTGGTTGAAAATTCAAATATTTTGGTAGAAAAATAACTTTTTGTTGTTGATGCATATCTTGGTATTGAAAATTCAACTGAAATTTTTCTGGATTTTTTTTTGAAAATTTGCCTTTTTGGTTTAAAAATTCATCTGTTTTGGTAGTAATTTCATCTGATTTGGATGCAAATGAAATTGGTTTGTTGAAAAGTAATCTTCTTTAGTTGAGGATTCAACTATTTAGTTGAAATTTCATCTATTTGGTTGAAAATGATTTTGTGTTTATTTATTTAACTGCAAAGTTAACTATTCCACTATAATTTGTCAACTTTTTTCACACTTTTAAGAAGACGAGAAAAATAAAATTATGGATGAAAACTTAAAAATTGTTGGCACCGGTAACAAATAAATTAGCGGTATCGACAATAATATTTGTGGGAAAATTTTAAATGATTTACGTTTTATTACAAATATTGATTTTATGTTTTGAAAATGTCAAAATATGTCGAAATTGACTCTGGAAGATTTTAAAACAACTTTTTTAATTTTGCAGGATTTGAAGATTTTGTAGGAAAAGTGAATTATTTTCAAAAATATTTAAAAGTTTTATAAGTTTTGAAAAGATTCGAAAATAATTTCAATCTTGAGAAGATTTCAAAAAATGTAAAGAAAAATGTTGATTTGTGAAGATTTCGAAAAAAGAAGCTTTTTAAGAATTTTAAAAGGTTTCATAAGAATTAAAATTTTATCCTGAGATTTCTGGAAAAATTTCAAATGATTGTTTATTTTTTTAAATTATATTTAAGAAAATATGTAAAAATATTTTCAAACATTTCAAAAGATTTGAATGAATTTTTAAATAGATTTTAACAAATTAAAAATAACTCTCATGCTCTTCGTCATTCGAAGACGCAATGAGGATATCGTCAATGTAAGCGAAGACGTAGTCAAGGTCACCCAAAGCTTGATAGATGTACCGTTGAAAAGTCCGCCCAGCGTTTCGCAACCCGAATGTCATTTTCGTGTACTCATAGACTCCGAATGGCGTGATGAAAGCGGTTTTGGGAATGGCCTCGGGTACGATAGGAATTTGGTGATATGCCATGTGCAAATCGATCTTGGATAATACTTTTTTGCCGTGCAGGATTGTGGGAAAATCGCTCAAGTGCGGGACCGGATATCTGTCGGGTACGGTCGCAACATTTAGCCTGAGGTAATCGCCGCAGACGCGCCATTCTTGGTTCTTTTTACGAACCAAGTGTATAGGGGCAGCCCACGGACTGCTCGATGGTCCGCAGATACCGTCTTTGGTCAATTGTTTGAAGATCGCTTTAGCCGCCGCTGGTTTTCCTGGGTGCAATCGGCTTGCTCGGTCGGCTGTTGGAGGTCCCGTGGTTATGATATGGAGTTTAACCTTATCATTGGGAGGCATATTTATTTCTTGAGACGAGGATATGATTTCCGGGAATTCGGATAACAATTTTGAAAATGGAGTGGATCGATCGACGAGACTTATTCTGAAAATAGGAGTAGATTTAAGGAATGCCTTAGTGCTGAGGCCGGTTTTGGTATCGACGAGGCGCGATTCATGGAGAAACGGTACGAGTTGATAATGAGCCAACAGTTTTGCTTCAATTATTGAGTAAAGAACTGAGACTACGCAAAAAGTCCATGTGAACTCGCGACGCAAGTCCAGGTTGAGGGTAACGCGTTTCTCCCCGAAGGTTCTGATTCGAGAGTCATTGGCTGCGGAGAGCACTAACTCGCTGGGGTTTGAATGGTTAATTTGCACATCGACAGGAAGCACTGATAGGTCAGATGTGGTTTCTTTTAAATAGATGAGGCCAGAATCGCGATCGCGTACGTGGAGACGTTTGGACTGGTTGTGCCTTAAACCGAGAGTCTCCACTCGGTGAGGCTCTTTTAGTTTTCCGACGCCGGTGTCTGATCTTTCCAGGTGCATGGTGCTTCGCATTTGCGAGCGTTTTTGCGGAATCTGGAATGGTAATAACATATATTGCTTCTTCCACTACGTGCTGATCGATTTCGATTGCGCGAGTGGGAGTTGCCACGAGAGTTTGGAAAATCTCTTAGAGGACCGCGTTGTTGCTCGAGTTGGGTGATTCTACGGGAAAGTTCCTCGAACTGTTTGGTCTGCCGTGCAAACATTGCCACTATGGAGTCCATGGGGGACTAAGAGGCCGCTGTCGAGCATACATTAGCCGCGTTAGGAGTAGCAGAACTTCGGAGCTACCGCGAAGGTTTGGAAAGCAGAAGGGTTTGACGCCTCGCAAACCTTGTCTGCTAGGATCGCGACGGCTGACAGGTCGGCAACTTGGGACATGGCCAAGATAGCGCGGATTGAGCTTGGCAATTGTTCGAAGAAATTTGATTTCAGCACGTCGTCGCTGCACGCGTTGTCATTAGGACTCCTCAGGTGATTTAATAAGAGCGAAGGTTTCTCTTCGTTGAAAACCTCCCCTTTCAAAAGTTGTCATAGCTTGGCCTCGTTTGAGATGGAATACGTCGATATGAGCCTGTCTTAGATTTGATTATACAAGTCTAGGGGTTGGCGATGAATAATATCTTTAACGTGCGCGTCAATATCTGGGTATAATTGAGCGATTAGCTCCTGCGCTTTGGACTTTTCGCTAGTAATTTTTAACCGCGCGAGGGATGCCTCGACTGTGAGCAACCAACAAACTGGGTCCTGTTTGTAACATTTCGGGACTTTGGGTTTCGAATAAGTTTCGGGACCATTGGTCTGTAGGTTCGCCAGTTTGGAGAGGAGCTCGATAACAACGGCTTGATCTGACGACCCGGGTTGGTTTCGGAAACTAGCTAAATTACTAAACTAAATGGAACTAGCCATTTCTCGAGAGGACCCACACCGGTTGCCTTCCTTTTTTTTAATAATGGAAGGATAGTGTTTTCCTAGCGATGGGGACGTCAAACACAGCCTGCCAAAACTCGCAAGATGGATTTTGGGAATTAACGTGTACTATTATACGAAAATCAAACAAGAAAATAATAGACAGTGTTAAATATGAATGACATGTAGAATAAAATCATACAAGAACATAATAGAGAGTATTGGATATATGTACATAACATGTAGAATAAAATCAGAAAATGCAATAAAACAAATTTCGTAAGATTCGCTAAAAGTGCATACAAAATGCGCTACTGTTGCGATAAAAATGGGTAAATCTCACAATAAAAGGGTAAATTCGCACTACAAGTCGATAATGCAGGTAAAACGTGTGTATGTCGCAGTACAAGTGGACAGTTGCGAATAAAATTGATCGGTATCGATGTATAAATTGATAGATGCGCATAGAAATTGACTAGCCGTAGCGATAAACATTGATAACCCCCGGAGGAAGGGTGCTGACGCTCGCTGAAAAAAAAAATTAATAAGCTCGTAAGAAAAGAAATGCTGACATTCTGAGTAGAAATTGACAAGATCGAATAAAACTGATATAAGTCGCATAAAAAATTATAGATATCGCATAAAGCAGTGATAATCGCGAATGAACAAAAACAAGAAAAAATAACGACACTCGGGGTTGGATTCCATTTAAAAAATGTAAGGTCACACCGCCAGAATTGAGATTGTTACTCGCGATTTACGTAAATAAAAATTTGAATGCGTCGCGATTAACTACGCAAGTCGATAAACTATAAAACTTGTGAATATTTATTTACGAATGTTTACTTATGACGGAATTACCGTTTAAAATTCACAATTCAAGGCTAAGAAAATAAGTATTTGAAATTCGGTTTCCAAACGTAACTGTTACTTTGCGGCGATAGCGTCACTCCGACAATATGAAAATTTTGCGTCGCGCGGGAAATGCACTTGTGAAACACGCAGTAAAAAAAATGACACATTTGTAAAAAGGCACTTAAATATAAAATGATAATGTTACCGCTTAGAATCCGTAGAATGTTGAAGCTGCTGAAATCTCAAATTGTTAAAATTTCCTTTAATTATTTCCGTGTGGGAAATCCTGGATACTTTGGAAAATTAAAAATTGGCGTCTTTTAAAATTTGCGTTGGCGTCCATAAAAAATTCATCCATAATTTAATTCTGAGGCTGGTTTTAGGTCCAATTTTGATTTAAAATTTCCAGAAAATGTGCGTAAAAATATTTATCACGGTCCGACCCATCATGTGAGTTGTGGTAATGCACTTACATGTGGCGTTTCGAGTCGGGGTCACCACTGTAGGTTTGCTGTATGTAGTGTGACTATATATTTTGGCGCTTGCCAGCCAGAAATCGTAGTTAGAAGTGATTTAAGAATGTATGTTGATATCTGTCTCCAATATATATATATATATATATATATATATATATAAGAAATTGATTTTTCTTTAACCCATTTTAAATATGGGAACTCAAAAATCTTCTCCATACGATTTTTAAATAATGCTGTCTGGTAATCATTACAGTTCTCAGTTCACGGAAATGAATAAATTAAGTGTAATTAAGAGTTGTAAAAAATGGAAATTCGATTGGATTTTTAACCCGTTTAAAATACGGGAACTCATCCAATGAGTTATCTGGCATTACAAATCTAAATGGTTCACATTATATAACTCGCGGAATAAAAACTTACAATACAAAAATAATCCTGGACATTCACAATTTAAAAGACAATTAAAATTAGGGAGGTCGTAAAAATCAATGTTTAGAATCCTAAATAGAGGATAAAAAGCCAAATTAGATCAGAGAGAAATCTTCGAAAATCGCCTTTCGCATTTGTGATCCCACATCCTCTTTTTCATAACGTTAAATTACTTAGAGTTGAAATCTTAATCGTGTTCGCTAATAAAATCTTTTATTTCAGGTTTAATACTCTTTCAGGATTGGTGCCGATGTATATATTCCGGACCAATTTCCTGAACGGAGAAAATTAAATCTGTCGAAAAATCAACGGTTGTAGACATATTTCTATAACTTAGATTTAGCGATACAGTTGAATTTAGAATCATCAACTAAAGTAGATAAAAAATGAATAATTGTTAAAGATAAATAATCTTTAAAGCTGGAATAATGCTACAGTACATGAAATTTTGACAAAATAGTGAAATTTTTCAACACAAAATATGATTTTCAAAGAATAAGAATGATTTCAATACGAATGTTCAACGAAATAGTTAAAGTTTTTACTGAAACTGATAATTTTTAAGAAAGTAGATCTACATTGAACCGAGTAGTTGAATTTGCAACCGAAAAGATTAATTTTGTACCGACAAAGACCAAATTTTTAACAAAATACATGATTTTCCAACTGAATATTTTAATTTTTGAATGAAAAACATGAATTTGAAAGAAAAGAAATTTAAACCAAACTTTTTACTTTTTAAGCAAGAAGAGTATTACTGTTGTACAAAAGAAGACAAATTTTCAACAAAATATACGAATTATCAACCAAACAGTTGAATGAAGTGAAAGTTTCAACAAAATAGTTAACTTTTCAACAAGAGATGAATTTTCAAGTCAGAAGCATGACTAAAAAAAAAGCAATTTTAACAAAAAAGATGAATTTAAAATTAAGAAAGATGAACTTTTCCCGATGTATGTTATATGTTTTGACAAAGCAGTAAAATTTCCAATACAAAATATTAACTTTTAAAGAATAAGAATTATTTTCTACCGAATAATGCGGATTTTCAAAGAAGTAATTGAAGTTTCAACTTAAAATGATTAATTTACAAGAAAATAGTTTAATTTTCTAGCAAAGAGATGAATTGTAAACAGAAATGATTCATCTTTAGCCAAAGAATTCATGTTTAACAAAGTAGTACAACATTCAACCAAGTAGTTGCATTTGTCACCAAGAAAATTAACTTTACACAGAAAAAGACGAATTTTTAACAAAATACAAGATTGTTTAACTGAATATATTTACATTTTTCAAGAAAAAACACGAATTTTAAACAAAAGAAATGAATCTTAAAATAAACTATTGAATTTTTAAGTAAGAAGACTATTTATTTTTTACAATGAAAGACGACTTTAAAACAAAATATATGAATTAAAAATTATTATAATTATCATGTTGATTGCAAACCGTTTATCCTACGAAACAAGTGCTGGAGGCAAAAAACTCTAATTTTTGCTTAGCGAGCTGAAAGTGCTGTTATAAATTTCTGTTGTTAATAGAGAAATAAATTGTTTACAAAAAAACTGACCAAGATTTCGAAAACCGAACCAAGATATTCGTAATCAGGGGACAATTGTATCCAATTTCCTTCATGATGCGTAAATGTAACATTTCCGAATGTAATGATAAACTGCTCGTAAGAAATGCAGATTTCCCTAAAAGTAACATCGTGAAGCAAAACATTTGTTGCAGAACGATTTACAGTTCCTGTTTTGGACAAAATCACGTACAAGTGTATATAGAATACAGTCAAATTAGCTAAAAAAAAGGCCATTCGGTAGAAAAAATTAGCAGCTCTTCCTATTTATTTCAACAAATGCACGTGCGATAATTTTGTTTTTCACGAGGTGAACATGCGCAGTTAAATTTCATATTTGAATGTATGTTTGAAAAATTAAAATTGAAAACCTTTTGTGTACAAGCTCTCAGGTCCAACAAAATTGTATAACCGGTTATTGCAGGCAGCCCCTGAGTTATGCAAACCTGCAAACTTTGTGTACAAGGAGAATAAATGCTGTTACCTTTCGGAGGAAATTGAGCGACATAGATTATTTATATCTTGCAGGTTTGTATAATCTGCCTCTTTATACAGAGATCCCCTATTAACACCGAATGTTGCCTCAATATTGTATCGATATTTCCTGAAACATCTGAAACATTGCACGAAACATCGATGCAACATGGATGCAAGAAATCGATGGCCGCTTTGTCAAACATTCGGCCGCTAGATTTGGAACTTGTAGTACGCAAAGTGATCGATAGGTGTCACTGCTTGACAAGATCTAATAGAGTGGTGTGGTGGAAATCTGCATTACCGACTACTGTACATGCGATCCGCCGCGGGCTTCCTTGCCCACTGAGTAGAGTGCAGGGAGCATTGGGTGCTTATTATCGTAGGAAAAGCAGTTCTCCGGAAATGAATAGATGGCGCTAGCTACCATCTTTTGCGAATCACAGCACTACGCATCGCCCCCATCGACACATTATAGAAATTGACTGATGAGACATTGGGGGACAGAGAAATGGAATTGACAGAGAGAGAGAGAACACATTTGAGAGGTAGTCCTTTCTCTCTCGAGATAAAGCTGATTGGTCGAGAGTATTTTCGATGGGTGAAGCTGGATCCTGGAATAGAAAGAGGCAGATATACCAATGAGTCTCACTCCCCCCCCTCTCTCTCTAAAGCTTATTTCCGTTCTCCCCACGGCGTTATCGATCCATTTCTGTATGTAGATGATCGCCCGCAATTTTATAATTTTCTCAGCGTTCGGCCGGTGAAATTAAGGGTGTACTTCAGAAAAGGACATATGTCCGATTTTCTTCGGGCTTCGTGTACTTATGTATTTTGACGCGCTGATTACGAATATAATAGTGAAAGTTGGCGACTAGTCGATTTTCATGGTAAAAACCATGAAAAACCCATAAAAATCATGTTTTTTTTTGCGTTTATCTTAGCTAATATGCAGAAAAACAAAAAATATTTCAAATAAAAGTTGTAGATCTCATCGAAATACACTTTTTTTATTTGAAACATTTTTTCGTACGAGTGATAGTTTTAGAGAAAATCAACGATATATCGATTTTTATTCTTACTATTCCCTTTACCATTCCCTTTTCCATTCCCTTTACCATTCCTTTTGCCATTTCCCTTTACCATTTCCTTTCAAGTATCGTTATAACTATCATGAGTTTCTGACTCGACAAAAAGTCGTTAACCACAATTTTTAACAAAATGTAGTTTAAAAATTACATAATCTCAAGGAAATTTTCCTGGAAGTTTATAAAACTTGTACTCAATTACTAAAAACAACATTTCAAATTGATAAACTAACTTGTTCATAAATAATTTCTGTTTCAGATGAGATTTTTTACGGTTTTATCGTAAGTAAGACGTTATCAAATTTTTTTTTTAAATTTCGTTTACTATTTTAAACATTTAACAAATATACAAGATAAAATAAAAAAAATGTCAAAGATGCTTAAAAAAACTCAACATAATCTTCAGCGGTTTTTCTTTTCTTTCAATATAGTAGGTAAACAGCGACCATTTATATATATATATTATATATAGATTGAATACTCTCCAGTTTATTTTTATTTAATACATGTATTTCTCCTTCTAGAATAAGCCTCGAAAAGGACTTGAAATACAGGTTGAAACATTTCGGCAAATTTTTAATTAAAAAAATTTTTTAACACCAGAAGAAGCGAAATAGGCCTTAATGAACATTATTTATTCATTTCTTAATTATGATTTATTGAAAATAAAAAGTTTACATTGGAATTCACGGGTCAATAAAGTAAAAAACAGTACTACTCGGATACAAAATTCAGTGTTTCCCTTAACATGCACTAGGTGGCGTTGCAAAACGGGCAACCCAGTATGGCACGACTCTGGGCCATGAAATTAGCCCTACCCCGGCCAGATCATGCCAGTCCGATCAGGGCCAAATGGGTAATAGGGGAAATATATGGCGATTCCTGCGAGGGAAGGTAAAGTAAATGGCAGTATGACAAGAGTCAGACGCGGAAAGAATGGTTAGAATGTGCGAATGAAACCTTAATCCGAAAAGACTTAAGAAGCCATAGAAATAGGAGGGCTTGCATGAAAAAATGCATGAACGTGCAGGAAGCTAGAGAAGTAGGCCAGGACAGAAAAGTGTGACGACAAATAATTTAAAAAAAGAATGTGAGTAGAGTGAATGACGCCTGAAAGAAAAGGCCTTCCATACTAATGGGCCCGAGTGAGAAACCTCACATAACAACCTTCTGAAGCTCTTCACTTGGGGTGATCACTAGAGAGATTGATCAGCAACCTGGGTCGGAGCAGTGTCTCGGAGCGAACGTTTTATTCAAATAAATAACATGAAAACTCTAGATTAATCTATTTAAAAAAATCTATACCTCCTTCTCAACACTACTTCTTTCCAACCGAGCGAGTCACGCCTAACCCGAAAGGGAAATAGCTCAATGGTATACTGATAATTTTTTTTCCACAGTTTTTGATATTATAAATGCTAGTAAAGAATTAATATTGGAAAATTCAATTTTTATTTCAGTTAGCATTTCTTTAAAGTTAGAAAAAATAACATATCTTAGGATTCGGTAACAAATTTATTAAAATTAAAAGAATTAGTATTATGTATAACGTATGTCCATAGTTTGCATTGAGGAAGCAACTCAGAATTCCCTTAGAATTCTCTAGTTTAAACTATAATGACATGTCATACCTAATACTAACATTTACAAAAAAAAATTAAGTACTATTAGCCGAATCTTTCAAAAATGTCATTTATGCTACTTCTCATAATACTCTAACTCAAACCAAAACTATATTTTTCAATTTTAGTATCGGCACAGTAATTGAACTGCGATTCCCCCAGTACTGCGCCAGTACTCATCCGCCAAGTCTTGTCTGGACGTTGTCATGACCAATTCACCCGGTACTGCGCCAACACTGGTACGCCAATATTTGGCTAGACGTTGGCAAGACCACTGGCTCAGTACTGCGCCAGGTGTAAGTGACGGCTCAATTCAGGTATTTCCCATTGGGTATAGAAAATAACATTCTTAGCTTTAGAACGCCACACGTTGGTCTGTGAGACCCACGCTCATATATTTCAACGCCGTAGAAACAAAGAATCAGATTTTAAGGAATATAAATAGGGAATTGAAAACTGGAAAAATCAAGGAACAGGAAAATAAAGGTAAAAAGTGATTTTTTAAATTATTTTAAAAGTTGAATATCTTTAAATTAAGACTCTTTCTTTAAAAACATCAAAAAATAGAGGTTATGAATTTTTAAATACATTTATAAACAGCAGATACAACAAAGAAATAACTTGTGGTTCCTCAGTGGGAACAAGATGCGCTGTGAGGAAAAAAATATTTCATATGCATCTGCTGAAGAAAGTATAATTATTATTTAAAGCGTCTAACTTAATCAATTTTCTACTTTCGCCAAATTAAAGGATTGAATAAACGGCTCACAAAAAACATTGTAGTCAATTCACTTTTATAGAGGAAAGCTCTTTTATTGTAATTGCTTTAAAAACATTTGAAAAATTTGGACAAAACCACTATTTGCTTGAAAACTGAACGTGATAACCATATTCCGAGGTCTGATTCAATTTCAGCGTACCCAATTTACCGTAGAACGACTCTTAAATTAAAGAAATCATGTAATTATAGTATACACACTACATAAACATTCAGTATATTTTTTAAACTTATCATTATTAATTTTATATTCAATAAAATGTGCATACAGTGGCCCTTAATTAATTTTCGATTGAGTAAAAAAATCTATTTACCTTTTCAAAAATTATCGCGAAACGTCACACCTGGGTTTGAGAGACCCCTGCACATATTCGTATCACTGTGTTCGAAGTGTATGCCTTACCGAAGCCGCTAACTGAATATACGGAGTCAGGATATTTCAAACTCTTTTTTCGTGAATAGTTAAATTATTTGCATCAACTAACCTAGGAGATATAATAGTGAGAAGAATACCATTGGGTCTGTCACACCCATGTGTGGCGTTCTAGGGTTAGTCATCCTTTATGCATCCGCGATTTTGAAAATTTCAAAAATGTTTATTTTTACTCTACTTTACATTTTTCCTCATGTGAATCATATGGACAACTTCAAGGGGTGTGTGCTAGAGGTAAATACTAAATATTAACCGATTTGGCTAAAATTTGGAGCACAACATTTTTTTAGCTATTGAAATGATACCCGGTCGTGGAAGTAAAAGAATTTGGAAAAAAATGTTAATCGCTCCCGTGTGGAAATAGCCCGGGCTAGCCCTGGCACAACAAGGTTGCTGGTCGTGCAAGTAAAAGAATTTGAAAAAAAATGTTAATCGCTCCCGTGTGGAAATAGCCCGGGCTAGCCCGGGCACAACAAGGTTGCTGGTCGGGGGCTGGCCGGGCTATGTTTGTTTTTTAAGAACCTAGCCGTGCGCTGCACAGTGGAATGGAATAAAAAAACGAGGTTCAAAATAACTTGTAGCTGGCAATTTTTAACCAATTTTGGATATTTTTTTTTAATTCAGCATTAAATTTCAAAGAGAGTTATGTGGCTTGATTTTTTAATTGTATTTTGTTTAAACTTTTATTTAAATGCAAAGTGTGAAGAAAAAGCGTTTTGAACCGCATCTACAACTTGTTGGTGTTTTGGTGGTGCCATTGTTGTTCCCACGAGCAGCTAGGGAAAGGGTATATTTTTTTAATTAAAGGGTAATTTTTTTGAGAATTATGTTTACAAAACAGAATCGTCAGTAAAATATTCCGTATCGTCCTCCCACTCGAGTATAACCAATTTTAATCCTTTTGAAAATGAGGATAACAGAATGTCAGATGACTAGTTCATAGGACGTTTATAACAATTTCTTATTCAATATGAATGTTACGTTCAATAAATTAATAATAAATACTTCTACATCTCATTCATTTTAGTATTTTTAAGGTTTGTCTGTAGTCATAAAATTTGAACTAAAGCTTCAGCACCCTTTTAGTAAAATTAAAAATTATGAAATCTGTCACTACGAAAAATTGAAAATTTCTTATAGCACATATCAACATACTCATTTATATATTTTATTGTTTCCCAAAGCAAAATTTCTGCTGCAAACAATTTTTAACTTTTAATAATAGGACTTATGTCATTTTGAAAAAATTTTTTCTTGACTTTGGAACTTTAATTTGGAGTACATGATGGCAATGTGCTTTTGAAGGTTATTTAAATATCGCGCTAAATGAATAACGTACAAGTGCTGCCAACTATTGGTTCATAATATTTCGCTGTACTGATTCAAACAGTGACCTTTATTCACTGAATAAATAAGTAAAGTCTCACTGATGGTCAGTGACCGGATTCTAGCTATTTTATTCAGTGAGATTTGACTGAAAATCAGTGACTTTTCACTGATTTAGATTTAGAGAGTATAGAAGTGAAGACAGTTTCATCTGTATAATATTACTTATTATTATTATTATAGAATAATAAATTTAACAATGTAAAACTTAAAGTGGATTTAAATTAACGCGCCTAAATGAAAAACGTTTATTTCAATTTCTTTTTAACTTTTTTTAATACAAAGTTGACATTCGGCAGTATACTTGACTTTAGACTTTTATTCTTTGTTTCTTTCATACTAAGTAGGGATTCAATTATTTCGTGTCAGCTAATACTACAAGCACTAATCGTTGGTAAGATAATAAGCGAAGCATAACAATATTTACGAACTGAACAATAATTACATTTAAATTAGAGAGTATGAATATGATTGTGATTATAATCGTGATAATCAAACGAAGTTCTTCGTCGTCCAGAAATTCGAGATAAGTAGTCAAATATTTTTCATAAGCTTGTCTAGTCGGCCCGAATTTTCGGGTTGAGTAGTGTATTCCCTTTTCCGGCTTCCAGAATTTTCCACGGCGACTATACACAGTCAAAATCAAAAAGAAAAAGGGGGAAAAAAACAAATAAAAAACAAAACTGAAAGAGAAAAAGAAAAAAACAATAAGATACGTTATGTAACTACATCTGATACGTCATCGACAACTACCATTAGGTGATTTCTAAGGTTGGGTTATTACTTTCTGTTGAATTGTTGTTAAACTCTTGTTCAAAGTGAAATCAAGAGCATACATTTCTAATAGTAATCAGTATTTTATTCCAGTATCGGACACCTATCACAATAAAATATCTTCACAGTATGCATTTCTTAGACTGTTTTTCTTTCACGAAGAAAAATTTTGCCACTCAGCCACATCCAAAATGGCAGCTCTCTGCCTATATTGATTGATAAGTTTACTTTTTGGTATATTGTATACAAATGTTGGAGATGCATTAAGGGCAGGTTCTATAGTTTAAGGTTGAGATCGTCAGTAATGTCCTCATACACAATAAAACCATAGTCGAAAAATGGTAGTATGGGGCTCTTAAGCAGAAGGATACAAGTGAAGGTAGGCAACGAACTCTTATTTCTGTTTAATTTCTGCAGGGTTCGTAAAGTTTGTCTACATATCTGAAGCACCTGATCCTTCCACGAGAGAGTACGATCGATATATAGCCCGAGGTCATTGATACAATCAAGAAAGGGAATATGTAGACCGTTAGATTCATTGCAGTCAAATGCTTAGTTTAATCAGTTTGCATTATATTGAAATATATATATTAGTTATAATTCTTTTGATTATTATTGTTCATGTGTTCTTGAAATGAAACACAAAGACAAACATTTATATTACATTTTATTTTTCAAATTGGAAGATATTTTGAAAATAATTTCATCGAGGGTGCGCGTCCCTTTTAATGGAAATTCCAAAAGACTGATCTCACATATTACCTAACATGAGTTCGAGCAATAGGCGAAAAAATGTGACAAATATACCGTGATGCATGTCTTATATCTAAGTTCGAAAGTACGGTGAGTCATTGAATAAGGATCATAATGCCTCATCGTAGTGTTTTAGTACATCACCTTTCAGGGTATCACTGCGAGTTTATCATGAACAATACCAGATAAAACAGGTCGAACTGCTAGTAATAAATTCGTACTGGCTCTCAGATATTTCATAAGGGAGGAATCCATCAATAACAGAGAGCGACGCGGTGAAGAGTATGTGGTGGATATATGTGTGATTCTCGGTCGCCTAATGGGTAGGAGGGGTTCCCCTTTGCTCGAGCAATAAATAATGCGATAAAACACGAGTTTGTCAGGCTATCAAGAGAGAGGCGGCAGTGGTAGCTAGAATTTGCTACGAAATTTCCGTCCGATGTCCAAGAAGAGTACACGACGAGCAGTACAACATAGAGGATGCGAGGACAGGAATTTAATTGTCGTTGGATATCTTTTTACTCTTTCAATCGTCAATTGTTTGTTAGCTTTTGAGGTGCATTGAAAAAACTTCTGCATGAGTACTTTGCCGTGAGTACTTTGCTGCGAGTACTTTGCCGTTTTCGTGAACGATATCTCCAAGAAAAAAAGAGATCTGAAAAATTCAATAAGGGTTTTGAAGGGTAAGAGTGGTGATTTCAGAAGCCGTAACGAGTTTTTAGAGAAAAATTTAATTCGAGATGTAATTTAACCTCGCACACAGGCAAAAAACCGTCTTTTTTGCACTTGTAGGTTAGGATATCTCGAAAACCCGGGATGATGGAGCGGTCGGATTTAGATTCAGCGCACCAAAAACCTGTGGATAAGTATTGTCTCGTTTCTCTGTTATTCGTTTTTCCAAATTTTGTAGGCTAGTGTTATCTACGAGGGCTGTTTGATGAGTCAGTGACTTTTCGACTAAAAGATTATCTTTTTGGCAAATGAGCGTTTTACTTCTCAACATAATCTCCTTTTAGCTCGATACATTCATTCAGTTGTTTTTCCAATTTTTTTAATCCTTCCAAATAATAGGTTTTCTCAAGGCCCGGAAAATAGGCGTTTGTTTCGGTGATTACCCCTTCATTCATTCGACCCAAATCTCTTACCAGCCGGCCCTTTCTTCAGGTTTGGAAACAGGAAATAGTCGCAGGGGGCTAAATATGGAGAATATGCTGGATGAGGTAGCAGTTCGTAGCCCAATTCATGGATTTTTGCCATCGTGACTACACACGTGTGCACGAGGACGCGTTCGGTGGCTTTGTCATAGGCCCTTCAGTTCTATTCGAAAGGAATAGAAACCGAAACCGAATGGGGGGGCTCGTCCGGGATATATATATATATATATTATATTGAAGAAAGAAACGCATATAAAAGCCTCTCGAGTTATCTTTCCTAAAACAAATTATATCAAAAATTTGATTAACTTTAAATTTGTACCTCGAGTGTAAATTACCGAATAGTCATTCAGTAGCGTCATATTTTAGGTCTCATAGTACGTACATTCTAGATAAATAGCGGTAAATAGGGCAGGTGGTACAATTACATTTCCTTATATTAAAAAATACTTACAAATAAAACTACTAATCGCTATACTACTTGTAGAAAAATATTTTTTTTATCGTTATATTGGATTTTACTACAAAAGTTTGGATTTTAATTGAATTTGGTGATTGAAGATACACGAGAGTAGTATTCTTCCCTTAAAATTATGTCCGAATATCAATAGATATAGATCATATAATATAATATATATTTAAAATAAAGATCATATAATCATTGGTATCGTGAAGAAAGTGATATCATTGTGCTTGGCTACGCTATCTAAAAAGAAAATGTCTAATATCTTTGCAAAAAATTATTAAAATTTTTTAAAACTTATTACGGACTATGTAAATAATTTGTTGTCACTTTTTATTATGAATAATGAGCGAAAATAATGAAAAAAAAGTATATTTCACCGCAGTTCATAAATTTCATCAGTGTGGTTCTTTGATACGAAAAATGGTATAAACATATATGTTCATACCTTCTGAAACTTCAGTTGCCCAGATCGAAGACAGAAAATTGACGTTTCAATACATTAAAGCATGGTAATTTCTGTATTATTATATTTTCTTCAATAAATAAATCGATAGAACGTAGAGTAATGTTCACACTTCACATGTAGTGATGCGAGTGTGTATTATTTAAAATAAATTAATTCGTGGTTATTGGATTCCCTCTCTCAATTGCTCTCTTTCTCATTCTCTGAGCACTAGGCGGCTCTGAGCGATCCAGGCGAGTAATTGCTGAAAGTAATTGGTGTCTCGAAGGCACAAGAACGATTTTTACTTATTATTTCCTCGACTCGAGGCAGTAGGGTGTATGACATCTGAATAGTGCGCATCACGTTTTCAATTTTCCACTCTGAGGCCACGGAGAGCTGTCCTTACCCGTTAAGTGCACTGACAACGTCGTCGAGGTGGAAGCCCCCTTAGGTATAAATTAAAATATCGATCAGCCAATGCCAATTATAAGTTTGATGGAACGCTAATGTACGTCAACGATACGTGAGCAGCTTGTCAAAATGCAATGATGGCACTCCATATACCTGCAGAAGAGACATTTTTTGTATTTTTATAGTAAATAGTTTCCTTTTAAAATTGCTCAAATAAGTATTCGGTAAAATGCACAATTCTTTATTGCGAAGCTGTATACCTAATATTAAAATTTTCAATTGAAACTCTGTAATAGAGTGTAAAACTGTTTAAATTTGTTATTTTCTATCAGAGTTTTTTTTTTAATTTTTGAAAAATCAAAGAAAATATGATCAATGTAACATGAAGTAATGACTGATGATCACTGATGACCATGTATACTTTTTTTTTTGACTATGAACAAATCTCGACAAAAATTTAGATACCCAAGACCTGAGCTGGATGTGGTTTGCTCGAAGAGTATCGAGTTGTAAACACATATTGCCTATAAGGTAAAAAAACTAAAAAGTAAATTTTAACAATTTTATGTTTTAAGGGTTTAGACCGCTAGGAGAGTGCTCTTGTATCAGATTTAAGGGTGAAATGAAACACATTTTCACCACGAGTATTTTCCTGTCATTTATTTCTATGGTCGTTCTTATCTTAAATGGTGTTAGAATTCCAGGTAATTTCTCCAATAGAGCTTTAATGTAGGTAATCGCGATGATTTTTAATGACTTACAGAATTATCCTGGTCTTCTTGGTTGTAAGTGGTGGTTGTGTATATTTGGACTTTACAAAGTATACATTGTTAGAATAATATTGACTAAATATTAAAATATTTGTGTCTATTTTTGGCAGTCCAGCTAATTAAAGGGTAATCACATGATTTCTTGTTAATTTCAATATAAAGCTGTTGGTTCTAGTCCTATGCGCTTTGTCGTATAGCGTTTTATTATCTCGGGAATTAATGCTTTTTAATGTTTTTAAATACTATCTACTCTTACAAGAATGTCTGAAAAAAAAGAAATATAAATAAGATTTTGTATCAATTGTAGAACAATTCAACTTGTATTTTAATTTATAACTTGTAATACGATAATGGTAATCTCAACTTTGATCTAATATATTATTAAGTTTTCTATTATTAATTTATTTCAAAATTAGTGAAATTTCAACAATAATTAAAGGTACGGTTAAGCCCGTTAGATTAATTGTTCCAAATTCTCCGAAGCATAATTTTTTTTCTTTTTTTTGTGCAAGAAATAAGCGATATTTAAACAAATTGATGATATATCATTTGAAAATCTTTTCCAACATTTTTTCAAATTCGTGTACAAATAAAGTAATTTTTTAATTTTAGATCCATTTTTATGATTATTGCAAAACAACTTAATTTTGTGAAGAATTAAATTTAAAATTACCAGAAGGGGTAAAAAAGTTATACAGCTTTCCAATAATGTTGAATTGGAAGGGTTCAATGCGCAACAATCTGTTTTTTTTTATATTAGGTATTGTTTTAAATTGCTTTATTTCGGGTCATTTTTGCGTCCTCATAGAGAAAGGTTTGTCATAACCTACATTTTCAATTTTACTTTTTTAACATATTTCAATACAATTCGACTTTAGGAGTTCTGGGTTGAGTCAAAAGCCAACCCTCGGCAAGTCATATTGCCGAAACTTACCTTGCGGCATCTCTTATTCGGGAAAGTTTGAAGTCCACAACAAATTGGCAAGAGTGCGGCAAGTTACATTGCTGCATCTCTCGAACTTTACCTTTCCTCTTTCCGAATGAGAGATGCCGCAAATGTGACTCACCGCAGATTTGACTTGTCGAAACTGTTACTACCTTCAAAAGTTAGTAGCTGCAAAAGTTACTTGCCGCAATGTGACTTGCCGCAGTGTGACTTACCAGAATATGACTTGCCGGGGGTTGGCATGATCCAGACCCAGGAACTTAAAAATACAATTTTAAAAAAAGTTCGGCTGTGTGTGTGAAAATTTTTTCTGTTCACGATATCTCGAAAAGTAAAAGAGCTATCTATGATAATTATAATTATTATACCATTTAGCCATTTCCCTTTCGGGGTAGGCGTGAAATGCTCGGTTGGAAAGTAGTAGTGTGTGGATGGGTATATAGGTATAGGGTAGATAGGTATATAGGTTTAAGGTATAGATATTTCAGATTAATCTAGAATTCTCGTGTTACTTATTTAAATAACACGTTCATTCCGCAACACTGCTCCGACCCAGGCTGCTGGTTTATCTTAATTAAGGATAAGGACTGAACTCTAAAGGCTGAACCTAACGCTAGTAACATGACTAGTTTCAATGACAACTTACGTAAATCTAAAGCCTCAGTTGGAGACCATTCTTCCAATTTTCTTGGGACTATTCCTACGTCCCAAGTTGCATGATATTTAGTTGCTGAAGGTCGAAGTCTGAAGACTCCCCTGAAGAAGTGATTTAGAAGAGAGCTTCCCGATGTCTCGCAACTGTTGATTAGAGCTACTCCAGATCTTAAGGTGGTAAGGGTACCATATCTCGCGCTCTCAGCGAATTTCCCTGTGAGGCACTTAAGGAAATCTGATCCTCTGCGTAGAATGGATCCTGTGATTGCTGACTGCAAAACTTCCGCCAGTATTTCAAGGATGTGTTATACTGTTTGTACGTACTCTCAGATATAGACCAGGTCATTATTTCAATTTTGTCATTCTCCAGGTTCTTTTTCTCGAATGCCTGCCTGACACAATTTCTGATACCAGGATAAGGCTGCAAACGAGTGGATGGCTGATTTTCATGCAAGGAGAAAGCCCTATCTATTGTTTCTGAAATGAGGAGTCTACGGAATTCTGGGAGCCAAGGTTGACCTGTTTAGTACGGTACCACTAAAATTCCTGTCGAACCTAAATCCCTGATTTTCTTTAAAACCCTTGTAATTAGGGAGAAAGGTGGGAAGGCATACCAAAATTCAGAACTCCAATTTATAGTTAAAGAATTAATAGCATAGGCTTCAGGGTCTGTTTCCCAAGAACAGTATTTACGACAATTAGTGTTGATTCTGGATGCAAATAAATCCATTGATGGATTGAAAGGGTTCATTGATCGAGTCCTCATCAGCCAAATTCTCCTTAGAGGCAACATACTCCGCAAAAATCCAAATTTGTCTGAGCCTGCACCATTCCCACACCTCTTTAGTTATTTTATTTAAATCTTTATGTCTGATGCCTCTCATTTTATTTAAATAGGCTAGAACTGTAATATTATCTATTCTTAAGAGGAGCTGTTTATTAAAAGAAGATAAAGCAAAGCATTTTAAATCTAGAAAAGCTGCCCTGATTTCTAGGAAATTTATGTGCATCTCCCTTTCGTCACTATTCCAGAAACCATTTACCTTTTGGCTTCCGCAAGTAGCTCCCCAGACTGTAGTCGATACGTCTGAAAAAATTTCCATATCGAAGATGCTTGTTCTGATTTTAATTTTGGCGAGTAGAATCTGTGAATTACACCACTCTCATTCCCTAACTGCCTTCTCAGACAAGTCTGTCCATTTTTTAGTATTGTTTTGATGGAAATATAAAGCCCTTCTCTTCACACGCTCTAGTTCCTTGTAATATAACCAGCCGTATGCAATACCTAGACAGGCTACTACGAGGACACCTATACATTCTGCCAATCTCTGAATCCTAACTCTATTGCTTCTTAAAAAACAGTCAAGCATCTCTTTGATCTTGATTCTTTTTTCCTGAGGCAATTCTATTGTCATCTCTAGAGAATTTATTACCATACACAAGAATTTACAAGATTTTTCTGGCTTTATAACACTCTTATCCCAATTTATTAGAAATCCTATGAACAATAAAATTTCTATGGTCAGTTTGGTGTTCTTTGAAAATTCTTCCTCGGAACAGCCAAAAATCACAAAATCTTCAAGGTATATAACAACTCTAACTCCCTGTTTTCTTAACGAATTAAGTATTGGTGTACCGATCTTAGCAAAAACAAAAAGAGCGGCAGTTAACCCGAAGTGTCTAAGAGACACATGTAGTCCTTTCTATTAGTCAGATTTAGAGCAGTTCGGATGTCCTCCAGTTTAAAATGTTCTTTTTTAATGAAATCGTTAAGTTTCTCTAAATTTAGAATAAACCGATGAGATCAATCTGGTTTCTGAACCAGAAAATATGAGGAAAGGAATTGACCCCTGGTGGAATGGCATTCTTCTATAGCACCCGAGACTAGGAGCTTTTCAATAGCCCTTTCTAAATACTGATTGGGGCTCAGGGTGTGGGGCTTCTTAATTTGAAATACCTCGTGTTCGAAAACCAATTTATAACCTCTAATAGATTGTAAGACGAAATGGTCTTCGGTAATCTGTTGCCAACTTCTCGTGAAAAAACCTAACCTTGCAGAAGTTGAACTTACCTGGTTATCTTTTAATGTCTATTCCTCTGAGGTTGGCTGTAATTCTTCTTCGCTGGAGTCCTGTACCTCCCTGTTCTACTTGAACTTCTGGAGGTGGTTGCTCCTGATTGGCTGGATCTGTAGCTCCCACGTCCCACCTCCTTCCTGATGTTGGAGCTCCTCCAGTTTAAAGAATTTGCCATGGGCTTCAGCGGTGCTTTGTAGGTTGGCTTTAAGTCCTTGGAGATTTTTACCAAGGCCTTAGACGTTTCAATGATCACCTTTAAATTGTCGCCAAAAAGCCAGGTAGTCGATTCCACCTTCTTTAAAATCTTTTGAGCCTTTTTGTCAAATCTTACCATTAGAAAAGCTTTTCTCGCTTGTGATAAGGAGAAGGATAACTCACATAGGAGTTTTACTGACGCTGACAGATTCCCTAGAACCGACTCTGTATCGAGAGGTGTCTCCGCGTCGTTTAAAATACCGCTTAGCACCGACGAGGCTGCAGACAAGGCTGCACCAGCTAAATTTTGACAATCTTGAAAATGGCCATCTCTGGCCAAGGGCCTCGGCTGAAGGTTGACTGCGATTTCCTCGTTGAGGGCTGGAGCCTCTAGGTTCATTTGGCCCTTCAATGGAGTTACGACAAGTAATTTTTCCTTTTCTTCCTTGACTATGCCGGTTTTCAACCATGCTGCAATACGATTGGCTACATCTTCTCTGAGGATAATTTCCCTGGGACTCTGCATCGGGATTGTTCCTAAGAAGAGATCCACCTCGTCCTGAACCTCCTGGCTCGAATCCAATTCCTCTCCCTCTTCCGATATGTTGGAATTTTCCTTCTTCTGTTCAACTATGTCTGTAAGGAAAACAGACGCTTTAAACAAGGAAGGTTCCACACGATTAAAAGTTCCGTCTCCGACTCGAGGTCGTAGCTTAGAACCTGACTTTTGGCTCATGTCTTTAAATCTCGATTGAAGATCAGCTCTTTCTTTTTTTTTGTCTAATACTCAAGATCGAAGCTCAGACAAGTTTCTTTGGCACATGACAACGATTCTACGTCGAAGTTCGGCCATTTTGTGGGAGTATTTGTGCCATAGATCTAGTTGTATCTGAAAAGAACCTTCCAGCAAAAAAGAAAGTATTGATACGAATTGAATTGAAAAGAATAAGACACCCTGCTAATCCCGCTTTGCGACAACAACGCATTGGACATATGTGTCAATGCGTGTAAATTCGTGAAGATGGTATTTCAATTTCAAATCTTTCTATACGTACAAATACGGTGCAAAAGTTTAAAGTCAGCGAATACACTTCAATGCGTCAGCACGCAAACGAACAGGGAGAGAATAATAAAAGAACCACATTTTTAATTCCGAAGCCTTCCAATGAACTAAATCAGCAATAGAGCGTGTCATGCGATAGACAAATTTGGGAGGTTTGATCGAAGTGAGTCGGTTATTAATGATACCAATAAAAGCATACAATGAAAATGTGTTAAACAATTTTCAACGCTAAATAGCAAAGTCAGGACCTTTTTCACGACACCACCCTCAGCGCCATTCATTCTATCAAGTCCCATATCTTGCACGAAATCAGGCATTAATTCAGACAAAGCTGAAGAGCCTTTCACGCCCATTACCGGAAAATCCTGAGTAGCAGTGCGAGCAAACGATTCTGTATTCTCTAAAGTTCTTAACACGATATTATTTTGATATGGAAATGCTTGAACAGGATGGCCTTGTGCATCCAAAGGAATATTTTCACTTTTACAAAAACAAAAGGAACAGCCGTGAGCGCCGTTGAAGTTTGAAAAGTTTAAACATTCACACATAGCTAGTGTATCGCAAGTTCCTGTCAGGAGAACTCCTCTTTCGCTTATTGTAACATTATTACTGGGTATGTGTAGATCAATACCATCGGAAAGTTTTTTTAAGTCTGCACGCAAGGTATAAAGAAATCTATTCATATCTGGCTTTGTATTACCATGCCATAATCCAGCGAGTAGAGTATTTTTCCTTCTTTTTATACTTCCGAAAGTTAATTCATTGATAGTTAAGTAAATAGGCCAGGCACTGATTTTAGACCATTTAAAAATTGGGATTCCATCAGTGTACCGTAAAAGAGAAATGTTGTTCGGATTTGACAGAAAACCGTTGTCAATCCATGACCGATACAGATCGCTTTCATAAATGTCAGTTATGATACCTGGTGAGTGTCTAGGCATATAAAACCGATGCTGTAGGCTGTTATAAAAATTATTTCTTTTATACATTTCTTTCAATTGTTTAAGAAATGGTAATTGAACAAAATAACAAATTTTCTTATTTTGACAGACGGGGCAAATATCGTCATTTGACCTTAATTCTCGTATGGATGTGCCACAATAATAATGTTTTTACATATCAGTTTCTCCATTGAGAGAAAAATATTTTCGGAATTTATATGAACTATTTTTTTTCAAATCTTCACTCAAGCAATGGCAGTTTATAACAGCAATATTGTCAGAAAGACACGTCATAGAAACGTTATGATGTAGTAAGATTGTTGAAATTAATAACATACTCTCCATAACATTTATTGGAGCTCCTCGGTATAGAGGCTGTTGATTGAAATTGTATTCATTGTCAGGAAATATTTCAGCATGCTGATCTCCACTTTCTGATAAAGTTTCGTAATAATTGCTGCTTTCCTCACTGTCTTCACTTGATTCAATGTCTCCATGTGATCCGTCCGACGTTCCCTCGCTTGTGGTAATATCAGAATTTATTACGTCTCTCTAAAAAGAAGATTCTTTCATTAAAACATCCGAAATAGTTGCAATAGTAATAGTAAACTATGCAAGAGTAGGTCACTTTTAAGAGTAGGCAATTTGAATTTATTAGATTAAGGAAAAAAGTTGTACATAAAGCTTTTGATGACAATACTCGCGACAACATTAAGCAGAACTAAACAAAACTTGGTCGACGTGTCCAGCGATTCTTTGTAATAAAATTGAAGGCCTTTTTCAGGGTTTTCAGGTCGAGCAATCAAGTTTTTCCAGGTTTCCTTCTTTCACAACAAATAATGAAATAAACGTTTGTTATACATGTCAACAAATTCTTAATTTTTGGCGAACATAAGTCGTCTTTGTGAAATCTTTGAAAATATATTTTTAAATCTTTGTAAAGTCTTTGAAATCTTTGAAATCTTTGTGAATGCGTTGGAATTTTTAGTAGCATTAGAAACCAATATTACAAACAAGTATTTCAAAGTGAAAGCTTGAAATTTCTGTGAAATCTTTAAGAAATCTTTTGGAATTTTTTAAAGCTGTTGTAAAGTGTTTAAAATCCTTGAAATCTGTGTGTAATTTTTTGAAATCTTAATGAAAGCTTTGAAATATTTTTGAAATCTTTTCTTAATCTTTGTTCGCGAAGGCGTTTGTGTTCATTTCAAATCATTGAAATCTGTTTAAATCTTCTCAAATGTGTTGAAACTTTTTAAAATCGCTTGAAAATCTTTGAAATGTTTTGGCATCTTTGAAATCTTGTGTACTGTACCCTTTGTTGAATCTTTGAATATCTTGAAATGTTTCGAAATCCTTATGCTTTCTTTGAAATATTTGTGAAAATTTTTAAAAGTCTTTTGTATTCTTTTGAAATCACTGGACTGATTGAAATATTTGTGAAATCTTTTTGAAATTTTTGTAATCTTTTGAAATCACTGAGATATTGGAAATCTTGATTAAATATTCGAAACCTGATGTACACGCCATTTTCGAATCTTTGAAATCCTTGATATATTCATGAAATGCTCAAAATCTTTTGAAAATTTGCTAGAAAACTCTTAATTCTAGTGTACACGCCTTTTTGGAATCTGTGAAATGCTTGACATTTTTGAAATGTTCGTTTTTCAAATTTTTGAAGTCCTTTAATTCTTTGAAGTTCTTAAATGTTTGCGAAATCTTTATTGAAATCTGATGTGCACACCTTTTGAAGAGTTTTCAGAAGTTTACTAATTTTAACTGTAGAAATACCGTAACTGAAGTTAATCAGTTATTCCGTAACTGAAATGAATCAATTATAGACTAAGAATAAATTGATAGAGGAGCAATTTTTCAAGTAAGCTTATCTTTATAACCCAATATTATTTATAATGATAAAGTGTATTTTGAAATTTTCCTTTCAATAAATGAATAAGAAATTATTACATTTGTGAACAAATTTTTAACTTTAAAAAATTTCACATTTAGGAATGGTGCGCAAATATATTTGGAACATAACCTCTTGAAATTAACTGATTTCTTCAATACAACTATAACTGATAAATCAGTCATTTTCGTTTTACTAATCCAATCAAGACAATTCTACTAATTGTCAGTGAATCAATTCTAGCTACAGCAATTAGTAGAATTTAACTGACAATCTGTTATATTTTACTCATTCAAATTTAGAGAGTGCACAAAATACTAGTAATTAAAACGAATTTGAGCATCTGAATTAATAAAAATTGTACAGTAACGTAAGAGATACTTACAATGCCTCTGGCGATGAAGGTCTTGGGTCGTATTCTACATTAGGAGCGTTTACATGACGTTCCTCATGCTCGCCCACTTGAAAAAGTGGACGAACAAAAGGACGTAAAAAAGTACGTATAAAAGGACGTTCAAACCAAAAAAAAGTTTTTTCTGAGTGTAACGTTTAATAGATTTTCGCCTGTACCGTTGACTCATATAGCGCGCTTCTCGAACCGATCAAAAGCCAAGCGCCCAAGATTTGAACTTGACTAAGAAATCACTTTTTTAAAGGCAGAAAGGGTACCCAAAGTGACATTAGTCTGACGGAATGATCGAGCCAGCTAACTCCCCATACAGCTCCGCCATAGTGGTCGCAGGAAAGAAGGACGGCGATTACCGTTTCTGTATAGATTCACGAAATTCTGAAGGACCTTGGGGGTGCCAAGGTATTTTCTACACTGGATTTAAAAAGCGGGTATTGGCAAATCCCGTTCGCCCCGGAATCGCGTAAATATACCGCCTTCACCACACGCAGCGGCGGCCAGTATCGATTCCGAGTAATGCCTTTCGGTTTGAAAAACGCACGCGGCACCTTCCAAACTCTGATGCACCACGTACTCGCCGATCACTGGGGTCAATTCACCATCGCTTATCTAGATGACATTATCATATATTCAAAGACTGGGAGCAGCATCTTCGACATCTGGCATTAGTCTTCGAGAGGCTCAACATCTATGGACTCACTTGCTCACCTCAAAAATGCAAGTTCGGGCAAAGCAGCCTACCGTACCTTGGACATGTCGTTTCTTCAGAAGGAAACCTCCCGCAGCCTAAGCATCTTCAAACAATCCTTTTGGCAGTGCCACCTCGCACACGGAAAGGGCTACGATCCTTACTGGGTACCATGAACTATCTACATGAGTACATTTCGCATTATTCTGAAACCATAGCAGCCATGACGGATTTACTGACGCCGCAACGTCCCTATCGATGGAATGCAGAAGCTCAGAAAGCTCTGTAGGACGTAAAGGAAGCTTTTCGCCACCACCAACCTCTCACCCGACCCGATCCTTCTCTACCGTTCATCCTGCAAACAGATGCCAGCGCCCGGGGAATGGGTGCCGTGCTAATGCAGCCAGGGCCGCAAGGAAACCGCCGCATCATTTCATACGCCAGCGCCAAATTTTCTACGACAGAAAAAGCTTACCACTGCAACGAGCAAAAATGTCTTGCCATTATCTGGGCGGTCACTCATTACAGGCCATATTTGGAGGATCGTCGATCTGTACTGCGCACCGATAGCAAGACATTGACCTGGCTAGACCGTCAAAAGGACACACGTGACGAATTGACACGATGGCACGTTTTCCTTAGTCGATATACTTTTGATATCGAACAATGCCCCGGAAAAAATAACGAATTGCCCGACGCTCTATCTCGTTATCCTGATCCTGAGACGCCATCACCGGGAGAGCCCGGCCTGGAACCGATGGTGCCACCAACTGTTTCAAACAGTCAAGAAGTACTCTCTGATCCGATTCCAGTCATCAACGCTACATATGTCCCCTCCCTCTTTGAAGACATCGTGTTGGCTCAGCTAGAGGACGCGGCGTAAACGCTCACATCACAAGATTTCACGGGATCCAGAGTAAACCACGGCGAACAGCGGAAGAGGATAGATGCTTACAAAATCATCGCCTGGATCAAAATGTTTTCCGATGCCTCGCCAATGATCTTACCAGCTGGCTACTACCCGTTCCGAAACCTCTTCGACAAATAGTTATTTGGGATTACCACGACGCACCACTTTCTGGTCATCCTGGAGCAGAGGAAACTATCTGTGCCATTCGTGAACACTTCATCTGGACCGGCATGAGCCGAGAAATTCACAGGTACGTCGCGGGGTGCCACCTGTGCGTGTGCTGTAAACCAACACACGCGAAATATCCAGACACCCAACGACCACGGTCAGCACGCACCGCCTGGGATGCTTTCGCCGTTGACTTGATGGGACCCTATCCACGTAGCAGCAAAGGACATCGTTTCATACTGGTAGTAACGGATATATTCTCACGGTGGACCAAAGCTTTTCCCATGCATCCATCAACGGCCACTCACATAACGAAGCTATTAGAAGAAGTTTTCTCTCGTTGGGGTAGCCCCGTCGGATCCTGAGTGATAACGGGACACAATTCACGGGTTCCGTGTGGGCCAAAGCCAGTCGACGTTGGGATTATGTGCTGTGGACCACTCCCGTCTATCACCCACGAGCCAACACTACCGAGAGACGGAATCAGGAGATAAAGAAAGGGCTTTGACTGTCGACATGGCAACGCAGCCACCGGACTCACTCCCAGCTACCTGCTGTTTGGGGTGACTGTTCCGCTACCTGGAGAATGGCGCCTGCACAAACCAGCATCTTCACTACCAGAGGTTAATCCTTCAGAGGATCGACAGCAGCGACACCATCAAGCCCTCCAGCAACAGCGACCCTATCAAGAAAGGTATACCACCGAAGCACTCGAACCACGCTATAGGGTCGGAGATTGGGTAGTTACCACCGACCACTGGTTATCAAATAAAGGCGCCGGTTACAACGCCGCATTGGATCATCGTCGAATAGGACCATACAGAGTCACGCAACGTCTTTCCGGAGACGTATATCACATTCAGAAGGACGGACACGAACAAGAGGTCCATGGGAAAGACCTCTGGCCAGCAACCATACGACCAGATTTTTCTAAACAACTATCACCGGCCTTGTTACAGGAAAGTCAAGCCAACTACAAGGATGACAGGCAACAGTCTCCATCCCTCGGTGGTTCATCCTGTGCCAACCAGACGAGCACCGGCACCTCCGCTACACCCGTAGCTACACGTATCGGCGAAGAGCCGTACGCACCAACGCTCAACCGAGCCTTCTCCGTACCCGTCAAGAACATCTCTATGTCAGGCCCGCTGGGTCGACAGCGTTCAAACACGGTTGTACATCCAGCACCCGCTACGCCCGTAGCTCTACGTAGCGGCGCACAGCCGCACGTAACAAAGCTCGATCGAGTTCCTCCCTCACTCGATGAGGACATCCATGCTCCAGGGCCATCAGGCCTATCACGTCTGTCCACTACCGTACAGCCGTCCACCAGTGTCGCCGCGCAGGCGCAGTCAATCAGCCAGGAGGTAGAGGAGGTCAACACGAATTTCTCTGAAGAGGATCTCCCTTATGCGAACGACGCCAGGGAGCGTTACAAGTTTCGCCGGAGACGTCACGCGAACTACCGAGACGCAAGGCCTTATGCCCGCAATGTAAATAATTGCAAATAGTGTAGAGACACAAAAACAATTACTAAAGTAAGGCACTATCCAAAATGGGGGCGAATTGATATACACCCGAATGTATAAAAAGCAGTGGAAATAGGAAACTCCGAACAAAAAAAATTATGTTTAGCTGCAGATTTGAGTCATTTCACATTTTTGTTAGAAAAAATTATATACATACGTACATTCTACCAGAAATTTGTTTTGAGATTATTAATCATTATGAATCACAGTAATGTTCAATATTGTTGGTAATATATATGCTTGTATTTTCTTACAAGCAGGAAACTCGCCAGTTCGAGTTTACAATGTCTGCCTGCGACGAGCCTAACTTTCTCCATCCTTTTGTTAGCGAGCGACGGAATGCTCGAACAATAGCGGGCGAACGTGCCAATCGCCCAAGGACGCTCATAGGAAAATTACACAGGCAAAGCGTCCCATTAGAGTCTCGATCCGTGCAGTGGCTCTCCTTATTAATATTGGCTTTCAACTGAAGAGAGTGAATGTTGAAGAGAAAGAATTACATTTTAACAAAGCATATTTTAGACCAACGTTATTTTTATTTTTAATGACAAATAGTCAAATGCAATCCAAAAGGAGAAATTTTCCAAAAAATGGTTTGATTTGGAACCAAATAGAATAATTCATCATAGAAATACTTTACCCGTGCATTTTAATGCTTAATTCACAAAATTCATTCGTGGTCGAACTTAAAAAGATCAGTTTTCAAGTAAAATAGTTGAATCCTTAAAAAAAGAAGATTACTTTTGAACCAAACACTTGCATTTCGATCTAAGAAATGTATCTTTCCACAGACGAGTTTTAAAATGAAGAAGCCAAATTAAGACAAAAGTATGTTTTAATTTCCATTCCAAGAACTTGTTTCTTTCTTGAATTTTCAACAAAACAGTTGAATTTCAAACCTAAAACCAGGATTTTTTAAAAATACTGTTTCATTTTCCACGAAATAGTCGCAACAGTGAAACGAAAAAGTACAATTTTTCATGAAACTAGTTCAATTCTTCCCCAAATATGTTTCAGCTGACTTTTCAATAGGACAAGGTGACTTGACAACAAGTAAATTTTTCACGAGGTAGTTGAATTTTTCATCAAACAGTTGAATTTTCAACAATTTTTACCCAAACACTTACATTGTTGGCAGAGAAGAATGCAATTACTTCAAAAGTAAATGAATTGTTAAATTGAAAATACACATTTAAAAAGAAAAACTTTAATTTGCAACCGACAAAGATTGCAGTCAACTTGTAAACATCACAATATGAATTTGAAACAGAAAACTGATTTTCTACGAAGTAGTTGAATTTTCTACAAAACACTCCAATTTTTGACCAAAAAGAACGATTTTGTAAGAAAGATTTTTTTTTCTCATTTTTAAGCAAGCAGTTGCATTTACATGTATTTGAGAAAGATGAAAATTATCCAAAAATAGATTAATTTTTGAAAGAAAATAAATATTAATCGAATCACAAGGCTCATGAAGAACTAAGAAGAATATAATATCAGGGTTACCTCAAAAGTTCATTGTAAATTCATATTCAAAGACCAGACTTGTAAGGTTTTTAACTCAAAATGTTTTATAAACGGAATATAACGAATTGCAAGTAAAATGAAAAATTTTTTAATTTAGTTTGCTTTTCCTCTATTGAAAGTTATCTCGGATTAAGACATCGAAAACGATTTCACGAATTGTTCACCGCCTTCTTCGCGTTTTCACTTGCCTTGTTCACCCATGAATAGATGCATCCCCTATGCGAATCTGAGCGGAGCGAGTTCACGGGTCAGCCCGACCATATAGTCTCTGTTCACAACAGAAATTCACTTGCTGTAAACAGTAGAGTAGTAGACCCTTCAGTTCCTCATAGCCTGGAAGCTAAGAAATATTTGGTTCACCGTGAGAAGTCTCCGTAATCTTTTTAATGTATATTGTGCACAATCCAAGGGTAGTGGTTTCTACTGCTAATTCATGCCCGTTATGTAGCAACGCTTTGAATTTCATACATTTAAAGTCGAAATGTATTACATTGTCAACAAAATAGTTGAATTTGAAATCCAAAAAATATTTTCTGCCTAAAAAAGAAGAATTTTCAAAGAAAGAATGGAGTGTTGAAGCTGATAAGTATAATATTTGAGAAACCTGTTTTACTTGGAAATTCAGGAAGATGACTTCGTTCCACGAAAGAAGTTAATTTTCAACCAAAACAGATGAATGTTGAACAGAATGTTTGACTTTTCAAGCAAAGAGATGCATTTTCAACCAGAACATTGCGAAAAAGTATCATTGGAAAATAATAATACTTATTAGTACTATGATATAGTGATGTTTCGATAATGAATTTCTCATAATTTTTTGGCGATTATTTTTATTCCTATATTTCCTATGATTAATGTAATGAAAAAAATAAAGGAAATGCATGGTAGGAGAATCATTTTAGGCGTATTCTACTGAGTGTTTTTTTAAACTTGAGACATCAAAATATCTAAAAAAAAATACGCATCCTGTGAAAAAAAATATCCATGATGAAGACTTTTTATTTTTGAGGGGGCAAATAGACTTTTAACAATCCCCCCTCCCCCAATCCTAAAGGCAGGGGGTTGGGTTTTTTCTTTTTTCTTTTGCGAATGGAAAAAATTTCATAAAGGAGAATCTTAGTCTGTGCTAAAAAATTGGCATTCCTATTTTAAATTATTTCGATGTCTCAAGTTAAATAAAACCCCATGTACATATTTTCCTACAATACTTTTTCGTAAGGGAATAGTTAAATTTTCAACCTACAAAGGTGAATCTTCAAGCAAATACTGTAAATGTGAGTTACAAAAATTTGTTTGAAAAAAAATGTTCATCAAAGGATACAAATGTATCTCCAACCAAAAGAAGTTAATCTTCAACAGTGTAGTAAAATTTTCAAATAAATAGTTCAATTTTCAACAAACACATGTGAATTCTCAGGGAGAAATATAATACTGGAAATATGTAAACCAAAAATGTTTTAATTGTAAATTAAAAGCAGTAAAATTCATCCAAAAACGACCAATTATTACCAAAATAGTTTAATCTTCAACAGAAATAGATTAATGTTTATCCAAACAGATCAAGTTTACATTAAAAAGATGAAATTTCTACCAAAGAAGATACATTCCAAAAAACAAATTTTTAACAAAATAAATTACTTGTCAACCATACAGATGAATTTTTAAGATAGTAGTTAACATTTTAACCAAGTCGCTGAAGTTTAAACTATAAAATATGAATTCTCCACGAAAAGATATTTAAACTGATAAAGATTTAATATTACATCAAACGCACTTCAATTAAATCAAGAAAGACAAATTTTCAACAATATACATGAATTTTATATTCCCAGAATCTATGCCCATTTTTTTGGCGAGGAGCTGAAAAAGCTGTTCATTCGCGGTGGAGATTCGAATAGCGTCCAGTTTTGCTAGTTTTTCTCGGCATCCAGTGAGAACGCCTTTCCTTCAATATCAGAGATCGTTCATTGTGGCGTTTAGACTTGAGAGTGTTGGGCGTAACTCACTGCAAAGCGTGAACGTTCAACACATGTCAATTTCATTACTAAAGAAGAATTGAACACCACAGCAGGCCACAGACGCCGTACTCATTCCGAACTGGGACCCCGGAGGAATAATATATCTACACTCTACAGTCCCCTGAACGGAATTTATGGCATCACGTACACTCATTCAACTCTTAGGCTGCGGAGAGAACATACTGACGGATACTGACCTGCTGTATACCAAAGATATTATAAACATAGATGCGGTACGGGGTGTCAGAGTGGGGAACTATATATATAGGACATCACATTTTCTGCCATATCGAGGTGCTGCCCTCACCGTACTATGAAGTCGAGCGCTGATTTTCTCGTTCTTCGTCAAATATGACGGTAAAGCAGTAGAAAGATTTTTTAAGGTTAGAAAAATATAAATCCAAGCTATCATATTCAATTCTCTAAATTGAAAAATAAATAAACAAATTTGTAAATTTACAAAATTATACTATTCACAGAAATTTTATGTCAGAAATAATAAAAACGGAACGATTATAATTTTTTGGTAACTAAAAATTTGTTATATTAGAAGATAAATTTATTTTATTTCAAGTCGTAAAAAATTAATAATTGTTCAATTGATATATTTCTACATCGAAACATGTGTTTGTTTTAAAATCTCTTTAAATATTCTCTTAAAACTATTTTTTCAAAATAAAGAATAATTTTAAATTTTCCCAGGTATCTTAAGAAAATTTCTGTATTAGCTTTAAACCTCAAACGGCACACTGGTGCGAAGTCGCACGGGAAAAATGTTCATTTTGCTTAAATTTACGCAGGCGCAGCTGCAGCGGCTTATTCCCACTATATCAAATATATATAATAAATATGCGGAATATATGCTAGATATTTATTATATGTTCAATATGTTAAATATTCAATATTAACATTGCACAAAAACCAATCCGCACTAGTGTGCCGTTTACGTATGCTGGATTGAAGTGTGCCGTGTGAGGGTTAAACCTTCCAAAACCCTTAAAACTCTTCAAAAAATGTTAAACTCTACATTTTGCTTTAATTTTGTTGGAATAAGTTCAATTATCAAATTATTTTTGAAATTTTTACAAAATTTCTGATCATTTATAAAAATTATCGAAAAATTTCCTAAAATTATCTAAAAATCCTTCAAAGGTAAAAAAAATTGCCTTCAAATCTTGCAGCTTCGCTTTTGACAAATTTGGAAATCTATTGAAATCTTTTAAAATATTATCTTAAAATTAATTATTTAGAATGAACAATCATTTAACATTTTCTTAGAAATCTTAATCATTTCTTTTATCCTTTTAAAGCCTTTCAAAATGCTCAATAACCTTCTACATTTTTTGTATGAAATCTTAAAAAATTTACATTTTTTAAAAATCCTTTCAAGTTTTACATTATATTTCAATCATCTCAAAACTTAAATATCTCTTGAATTTCCTCGAATTTTTTTAAATTAATAATTGTTTCATTTTTATTTATTCATCAATTTTTTTTATCATTTTAAATATTGTCTTAAGATTATTTTTTTCCAAAATGAAACATCATTTGAAAATTTCCCAGGAATTTCAAGTAATTGTTTTTATTATCATTAAACATTTCAAAATCCTTGAATGGCATCCAAAATTTATTTTTCAATCTTCAAAAACTTACATTTTGTTTTGAATGTTTTGAAATCTTTTTAAATTTTGAATCAAGTTGAAATATTTTAAATACTTCTAAATATCTCTTACACTTACTCGATTTTAAAAAAAATTATTAATTTTTCATTGTTATTCATACATCAAAATTCAACAGTTTTACTTACAAATTAAAAAACTTATAAATAGAACATTAGTTTAAATTTGGTTCCAACGGCCATTCTGATTAGGAATGTTTTCAAATTGTAAAATAAAAAAAGAGAATAGAAAATATTAAATGATTTTTTTCTCTTTATTCTGATGCGAGTTCGAATGCCAACTCACGAATTTTGTCCCCTCACTTCAAACATTCGATGAATAGTACTCTTAATGTTTAACATCACAGCGAAAATGTTGATAAGCGGAAAGTGAATTTATCTTACGATTTATTTATATTTGTTAAAAATACTTATGCTATTTATTATGATCTTATGACTCATGATCTAATTACAATATTTTGAAATATTAATTTTACCGCATATTCTAATTGAGTTTTCATAACAATACAAAATATTAACATTATTTAAAATGCCTGTAAACAAAGTTAGAGTAGCAGCAAAGGCTCTAAAATATATAAAGCGTTATACTTCATTGAATTTTATGTTATAAACAATATCTTAGTAAAATGAAATAAAAATATTCTTACCATAAATAAATAAGGTTTACAAAATTTTTCGCAGACCTTCCTCCATATTAGTACTTTATCATGACCTTCTTTTAAAAGAAAAACTTTAAAATCAACTCTGTTCTCAATTCCGTTTAGGGTTTTGAAATATATATGTATGAAATTTGAGATAAAAATAATAAACTTTTGGGCATTACAATTTTGGTAACAAATCAAATTTCGAATCCATACAAGCTTCAGCTTTTCTGAATACATTTCGCTTATCGATTTCTGACGTTTCCAATTGTCATTATGATTATGCTGTAATTTTAAACGTTTAACTTAAAATTGAGTTAAGTTGTTAAGTTATTGAAGTTAAGTTATTAAACTTTTAAAGTTTTCACTTTGCAAGAACATTGTGAACTGTTGAACGCAATTCAAATCAAAATTATGCAATTTAAAAACAAAAGCGGTACAGAATTGAATTAAAATTTAAATAAATTTAGAATTTCTTTTACTTAGAATTCATGCACAATTTTCATTTATTCAAAAAGAATGCTTTCGAATGGATGATAACGTATAGAGTTGATAACAAGTTAATGTATGTGCTAGCGCGAGTGTTACCTGTGGGAGCAATCATCGAGCAGTCAGCGTGAAATCAGATGAGTGAGACGGAGTCGAGAGCAGTCAGTGCCAGTCTACAAGTCTAGATGGGAATCGAGAGCAGTCAATGGACGGTCAGAGCGTATTCATTGAAATTAGTGTCATGTCACTATTGAAATCATAGTTAGCTTACAAGAATAAGGAATCGTATGAAATCTTATGAAGTCCGAATCGAAATCGTATGAAATCAAATGCAATCGTTAGCAAAGATTCGTCTGATTTCAGAGTGAATGGCCCCTCGCATGGTCCTCTCTCTTGTTCATGCTTTACTATAATTTTCTTATCAGTTGAAACTACATTTTTTTTAAATTACAAACTATGTCATTATTTCGTTATTATTATTAAAAAAAGAAATAACTAAAAAAATCCTTGATAAGATTTTTATTTCACTACTCACTTTTCATGTACTTATGATTAAATATATGTATATTTCTCACACTTGAATACAGCTATAAGAACTTTATCACTCTTATGTATGTTTTTTCATTCTAATTTAATTATAAAAAATTGAAGCAATTAATTTTCCTATTAAAATTCAGATTTGATAAATTGTAAGTTTTTTGATTCATGTGAAAAACGATAGATGATATTTTCATTGGCAACCCCTTCGTCACTCATATTATTACTCATCCTTTCTTTTCCCCATCATAAGAAGCTGTTTCGTAGACTTTATTGAAACTGCTTCTTCCGTATTTAAACCATAGGCGTTTATGCTTAAACCAATGAGATGATATCATAAATGTTAGTTAAAAAAAGAAGAACTTCGTTTCTGTTGTGATGTAATCAACATTCACATTATTACAATATTCACCTAACTCCTCCAAAATGACATAACAACTCTCCTTCCACACTGTTAGAAATGTTTGCAATTTTAGTATACATGGGCATATTAAATTTCCTATATGCTTACTAAATTCATTACACATTTGTTTAGAAACATGTAGTTCAGATGTCACTAAATGTCGCTTACAGCTTTAAGCTAGAGAGCAGAGTTGGAAGGGGTAGTCGAGTCAACACGGCGACAACCAGAAGTTCTGTGACAGATTGAGTCTGGGGTTTTCGATGATGATTAATGCTTAACTTCTAAAGATAAACTGGTTATCGTGTATTCGAAATCTCGTGTCTTTTAATGAGTCTTTCGGTCTTACGATTGGGGGCTCGTCTGGGATCGCGTAATCATTGAAGGTACAAGTCAGATGTGGGAAGCGTTTGGCAAGTTGGTGTGTGTGCGTGAGCGCAATCTGTTCAAGATCGAAGGAGATTCCATTTTCGAGAACGAATGTGTTTTAACGGTGTCAGGAGGATGCGATCGTCACAATTCATTAATGCTGAGTGCATTTTTTGATATTCACTAGTAACTGAGTGTCGAGAAACGGTTGTGAGAAACGTAGTCATATCCGTTGTGTGAAGTGTACTGACGTTAAATAATTTCTACACGAGAGAACTATTACCTAAATGATGTGTGACCTGCTCAAAAGTGCATTTATACCGCTGAGCTGAAAGCTTATTTTTCATTGAAGTCCGCTGGAACTGAGTATTCTTCGGAAGTGGTGTAACAGTGTGAAATGCCTTTATATTGCAACGTAATCAAAGACGAGTCCTCATCGGTCAACTTAAACAGCTGATTTGCGTGTAGTAGCAGGCGTAGAATACTGGCGGGGCTGAGTGCTCAATTTCAAACAGTGATGACGCACGTGTTGTTGACATTTCGAACTGAGGGCTCTATTTCTGATGTCAAAATATTTGGGACGAGTTCTCACATTTTAAATATCAGTAGAAGCTGCAGTGTCTCAATATTTCAGCTAAGTGCTCTTATTTTGAGTGAGTATTTTTCACGGTTTGAATATAAAACCGAAGTAGCGATGTCGGAGAGCAAATAGACGCGATGAACAAAATTAAATTGGTGAGTCGTCTGTGTGATTCAAGTTTCAAAATGATTGACAAAAAAGAAGAGTTGCGCATTCGTCTTCAGTCGGCTTTAGAGATCAGTTACGGAAAATCCGAGATTGTGCCAGAAGAAAATAATTAAGATGGATTATGGTGCAGGAATTATGGTGCAGGAACCATGCCACAACCAACCTTAAATTTCAAACATGTTGAAGACGCTTTGGACACATTTAGTGAAGACGAAAGTGAGAATTTCTAAAGGTGGGTGATATATTTTGAAAAGAATTCAGACCTATGTAACTATATGGAGGTGAAAAATTTATCTACGCAAAAAGATTGTTGCGTGGTTCCGAAAATCTTTCTGTTGAATTTAAATGTTGGGCGAAATCGTGGACAAAATTAAAAAAGGCACTGAAATAAAAGTTTTTGGGTAAAACTAATAGTAAACAGGTACGTGGACAACTCAGCCTCGTGAAAAAAGTTTGGATAAGACATTTTAAGAATTGATTTATCGTGTGCTGGATATTGCCACTCACGCAGACCGAAAAGTGGAAGTGAAAGTATAGTACATAATAGATGGAATTCAAGATAATGCATCAAGCAAATCTGTTTCATATGGAGCAACGACGATAGAAGAACTGCGCAAGAAGTTTATTTACTACAAAGCATTGTTAAGCAAAATTAATGCAAACGTCGATAACAGTTCGTCTAAAGAATAGGCGAAAAACAAATCAGTTCAAGGATCACAATCAGTTGGTAATGAGCAAGGCAGGCACTGTTGCAACTGTGGCGACCGAAAACATGTGAACGCACAGCACCTGAGTGTCCTTCATGAGATTTGAAAGGCTCAAAAACTTCCAATGCAAAAGCTAAGACTCGCTGCGTTGCAGTTACGACAAGTGGCAGAAAATCATATAAGAAGGAAAGTGTTTCGGGCAAAGAGGTGGAAGCCTTGACTAATTTTGGTAGCGATTTTCATCTAGCTTGATCGAGTTACCACGTAAACTTGGGGACTCCATCTCTTGATTCTAAGGTCATTTTTTTTTGGCAGGGCTGGAATCAATCAAGGTTACACACTGGAAAGCTTTGGAGCGCACGTGATCGTTAATGGAATACCGATTAAATTACAAGTTAATGTAGTTCCCGATGATTTTATTCCCCACGACATCTTGATTGAAAGTTAACTTTCTAATTCAGTGGAGGTTAGACTAAAAAAAGGACAGGTGAGGTGTCTGGAATTGCATGGCTCAGACCACGATGGGACAGGTCATAAAGCAGATTCATCTGATGAGCGCAGCACCACAGAAGTATCATGTAAAGAAGTAATGAATATTAACATAAATATTGAAGGACCCGAATTTGATTCCCTGACGCAGCACATCAAGGCTTCAGTAGGTCTCTTTAATTCTCATGCCGTGTTTCAGCGACATCAAAGCGATATTTGGATCCCTGATTTCAGATGGAAAAAACTGTCGTACCCAGACGACATTAAAGTTTCTACCGAGACTGAAGAAAAAAATATCAAGAAACTGCAAGTGGTTTCGGAATTAGCTAGTAAATACGGCCTAATTATACATTGGAGGAAATGCATTTTAAGAGTTAGATAGGTAGAATATCTCAGCAATATAGTGAAAGATGTAACCACCAGACCATCCGAAGTTGAAACGAAGGCCGTAATGGACTTTCCTAAACCTGAATCCATCAAAGAGATCCAGAGCTTTTAGGGATTAAGGGAATATTTTAGGAAGTTCATTTCTTAATATTCCACGATAGCAAGGTCGCTAACGAAACTATGGAAAGACGAAGTAAAATTAAAATTTTGACTACAACTAGTGAGGCATTCATCTAGTTGAAGGCGATCCAGGCACGAAAACCCGTGTTGAAATTATATCGGAAAGAAGCAGGGACGGGACTCCACACGGACGCATCAAAACTTGGTCTCAGGGCCATCATGCTGCGTAAGGATTCTGAAGACAGTTTGATGCTTTCCATATTTTTCGCAAGCTGGAAGATGTCTCACATAGAAAAACTCTACAAACGTTACAAACTGAAGATTCTCGCGGTGTTTAAGGCTCTTAAAAAGTTTCGAGTATATTTACTTAATATCTTGATTAAAATCGTGACTGATTGTCGTGCGTTTGCTCAGACAATGAGCAAGAAACAGACATGTCTCCGTGTGGGGAGATGGGCTTTATTGATTTACAGTTTTCAATATACCATCAAACATCGGCCCGGTACCTCGATGCAACACGTGGATGTCTAGAGTACGAATCTAGTATCCGTGTACATTAATCAGGAGAAAAAGAATGGTCTGATTTCTCGAATCCAGACGGCTCAAATAGGAGACGCAAAGTTAAAAAAGATCATTGAAGCTATGATAATAAACGATTAACAATGTAATGGAAACTTCTTTTTCCAAGAAAATATATCTATTGATTGAAATTTATTATCATACCAAATTTCTGTACAAGCGACAAGATAACGTGGGATAAATCAAACTTTCGGAAATACGTTTTGCCGCGTCTCTTACAGCACACATTCTCAAAGTACCTGCTTTAACAAAACGTTTGATATTGGAACAAGCAAATAATTTTATTGAAAGCAACAAATTCCTTTTTCAAATCAATATTAAAATTGATTTAAATCGAATAAAATCTGCAATTAATTCATCAGAAAAGAATGTTTAACTTAAACAGGAGGTTTCTTTCATTCAAACAAAATATTTATTTAAATCAATAATATAAGGTCAACCAAAAAATTTGTTTGAATCAAACTTATGTATGTTTGACTGTATAACAAAGAAATAATATGTTTGATTCAAACATAATATATTTGATTCAAACAGATCTTTCTCTTAGTGAGTGTTTCAATCATTATCTTGTAAATTCGAGTCGTCAAGCTTATCCTTCTGAGATATTTATATTTACATTTCATGAATCAGTCCAAAAAATTTGGTTACATCAACCGAGGCTAGTAAACATTTAAAACATTTGAAAATGTTTTGAATATTATTTCAAAGGTGCCTGCTAGGTTGCAAAGAAAACATAACTTTTTGTTAGAGTCCCGCAAACATAAAATCTATCCCATTATAGCCTTGTGGATGGGTCTACTACGGGAAAAAGTATTTGTTTCTTAATAAATTTGTTAATTAATTTTTTCTTGAACCTATAGCACATGGATCTTCATTACTAGGTATCGCAGAGTAAAACAAAACCGAGCTTTGTGAAACAATATTTGTTTTTAAATAAATTAAACCCCAAGAAAGGAATTGAGCTATTTCATTTTTTACGAAGATTCAGTTTCAAGGTAGTTGTCGTTATTGATCATATTTTTGAAAAGAGGAAGAATTTCTTGTCATGGAAAAAATCTGAAATAAATGAAACTTTTATTTCTGATTACTTGTTTTATCTTTATCTATAAAACGATAAGATTTCATAGTAGAAGCTTCATTTGTGGAGAAGAAAAAATTCTGTACTAATTATTGCTAATTATTACCTTCTTTGAAAACTCATTAGAATATTTTTATTTTATAAAGTAGTATAATGTGAGAAACTACAGTTATATCAATTCAACAATTCGTAAGAAGGTGAAGAAGGATATTTATAACGATGCTTGCAAATTAATTTATAATTTAGGAAAGAAACTATTTTACTATTTAATGTTCAGTTTCGACAGATTGTATTCAAGCGGCACAAGCCTTTTCAACATTATAGAAATAAATCTCCTCAGGGTATCTATAGTGTCCAGGCAATTTAAATTCACACGTGCCAAATATTTTTTCAAATATTCTTGTTTAAGCTTTAAACGTAGTACGACATCCAAGACAATCTTTTTAACAATAACGTTGAATAGTTCGTGCGATTTCATAGAAATTTACCTTTGAAATGATCCCACGGAAATTGGAACATGCTTATTATATTAAATTTTATTTGAATTTCGAGAAAAAGTTGAAATATGGACTACTTTTGAAATGTCTTCTTAAAAAATGGACAAATTATTGACAATATAATTAACATTAGGTGAACTATAGCAATCATCGATATGCAGGTGGTGCCATACATCTCATGGGTGATCTAGTTTTGAAACGAAAAGAAAATAAGTAACGAAATTGTGCATCTCAAACAGATGTCTTAATTTTGTTCAGACTGTTTCTTGATAAAACACATAGCTTCTGTTTTAATCGGGGAAAATTTGATTGAAGATCATGAAGTCCACTTTTCTGTCGGACTATGCAAGACAAGAAAAACAATTAACAAACAAAAATTGTTAAGTCGAAAAAGATTTACAAATTTTTTTTTTACCATTTCTTGACGAGATACGTAGCCTTTGTTTTAATCGTGGAAAGAACCATTGAAAATAACAAATCTCAATTGACAGCAAAATGACACAAGATACAATAAAATGTACGGTAGCTATATTTTTCGCCTAAAGCAGCAGTGTAGGACTGAGTTCCAGAAATTAATATGATATAAATTAAGTATAATAGAGTTCAACATAACATAGAAAATTTTGTATTTTTGAGACACAAAAACAAAAGAGAAATCAAAATCACCAAATTATAGTTGTCAAAGATAAGGAGAAAGTGGGTCTAAGCCGACTCTTGTTTTTTTAGAGAAAAATATAAACGTTGTGAACTTGGGAAAAAAAAGTTTCCCCCAAAACCATACCTTCATCAACAAAGTATCGTGGTATTCTGCATAACAGGCCACATTTGACGACATAAGCGTGATTTCGAAGGTGAAAAGTTTTTTCCTGCACTTGTGGAAAATTGTGATTATCGATCGTCTATCATCGTCAACTACAATCAAGGTATGTTTATCTTACGTGAAAAAGGTGCTGAACATGAATATGTTTTCAAATGTTGATTTTACGATTATTTTAAATGTTTTTCGGATACCAATATGCAAAATTGACGCGTGCGTCTATGTCGACACCAAATACGTGGGGCTGACTCGACACTAACCTACACTGACGATAGTGAAGTAAATGACAATTGAATGACAATTAATGGACAAACGTTTGACAACCGATTCTGGTGATTGTGAATTCTCTTTCGTTAAAGCTTCTGCTTCTTTAGCAAATACATTCTCATCTCGTGTTTCGTGAGCAAGAAAAGTCAAAAGCCAATTTCTAAATCTAATTCAAGGAAACCATTTTTTTTATTAAACATTTTATTGTCTCTTGTGTCTTTTTTCCAAAAATTTGATTTATTTATTTGGAATTTTGAAAAAAAAAATGATTGATAAATCCTTTTTCGGTAAACAACATTTATCTATTCATTATGTTCGTATCTTGTACATTTTTCCCAATTAAAACCAAAAATATGCGTCTTATCAAAAAAGTTGCCCCGTAAAAGTTTTTTTTTCTTTTCGAAATGAAGAATTTTGTCGAAACATTTTTTTCATGTTTTCTATAGTTTTCCCGGAAAATGGAATTTTTAATTATTTAAAAAAAAATGTTGGATGGATAAACTAGAACCGTTGGTCACAATCGCTGGTTAGCGAACTTGTCCTTTCTTTTTATTCCTTAAAACAGTGTGCCAAACCTGAACCCAAGCTGACCAGTCTTTCGAAAGTGATCGTGCCCACAGGATGCAGACAGATATAAAGACATACGTACACACAACAGACATACATAGACACAAACAGACGCATTGGTAAAAATCGTTTTTTCTGATTCAGGGAGTCTTAAACTGTGAAGATTTGATGAAAACCAGCGAAGTCAAATTTTACATAAAAATAATACCTTCTCTTTATAGAATGAGAATGTAAAAAAAAATATTATTTTACAATACATTAGGTATCGTTGGATCAAGAATTTAGCTAGCATTACGTTAGCAAACTGGTTCCATGATGGTGACATTGTTTTGGTGGATAGAGGTTATCGCGATGCTATACCTTTATTTTGACATTTCGGCCTTGATCATAGAATGCCTGCACTTATTCAACCTGGACAAAGACAACTCCAAACAGAAGAGGCAAATGAATCGCGAATAAATGTCTTTCAAAACATTCCTTGCTGTCATATTTTTTATAATGACGAAAACTGTTAATTATATAAACAATTTTGATTTAAAAAATAACATTTTGACCATTTTTTTCATGAATAGGCCTCATTTTTTGTGGAATGAACTCGAGGTGTTTTCCCAAACACTCCTTGCTATAATATTTTCCATAATAACAAAACTGTTAAATATATAAAAAATTCTAAATAAATGCACATTCTAAACATATTTTCATGAACAGGTATACTTTCTTTGCAGAATCAACTCAAAATGTCTTGACAAACATTCCTTGCTGTCATATTTTTCATGATGACAAAAAATTAATTATATAAACAATTTTTATAAACAAATGCACATTTACACCATTTTTTCATGAATAGGCTTAATTTTTTTGCCAAATCAACTCGAAATATTTTGTCAAAGACTCCTTGCTGTCATATTTTCCATAACGACAAATACTGTTAATTACATAAATAAATTTGATAAACAAATGCACATTTTGACAATTTTTTCATGAATATGTACCATATTTTCTGCAGAATCTTTTCAAAATGTCTTTCAAAACATTCCTTGCTGTCATATTTTTTATAATGACGAAAACTGTTAATTATATAAACAATTTTGATTAAAAAAATCACATTTTCAACATTTTTTCATGAATAGGCTTCATTTTTTTGCGGAATCAACTCAAAATATCTTGCCAAAGACTCCTTGCTGTCATATATGTCCAATATTCATGAAAAAATTGTGGAAATATGCATTTGTTTATAAAAATTGTTCATATAATTAACAGTTGTAGTCATTATGAAAAATATGACAGCAAGGAGTCTTTAGCAGGATATTCCGAGTTGATTAATTCCGCAAAAAATTGAAGCCAATTCATGAAAAAATAGACAAAATGTGCATTTATTTATAAAAATTCTTAATTAAAAAAAATAGTTTTTAATTATCTTTAATGCTTGATAAACATTAAAACTGAATTTACATCGGCCCTCAAAATAAATAAAAAATAAGGTAATGACACATTTCCATCTCTCTAACGATAAAAAACACATTCACTCAGTAAAATGAAATACCCTCGTTGAAAAATTTTAATTTGTTTAAACATTTGAGATTTTTCTTAGAAAATTAAAGTAGTACCTACAAAAATATTTAAATATATCGAGAAATGGCAACAATAAGATATTTAAACCAAATAAAATTGTTTAAAAATGTTAATTTGAATTTGTTTGAAACTTTACGGGAATTATTAGAAAACAAATTGGGTACTCAAAAATATTAAAATCTGTCAAAAGTTTGGTGAGATAAAAATTATTTTATTGTTATCATTGATTAAAGAAATCACAGCGTCTACAAAATACGTTAACTTCGCGACTTAGTTGAAAGAAAACAAATGTTTAAACAAATTATAATGGTTTATATTTAATATATATATATGCATATATATTTATATAAATTCTTATATTAACGATTAATAATTGTTTATGCAAAAAAAACTTTCAATAAGCGTTAATAAACCGCAAAATTACGTAAAATTCAAATTTATCACTTATGGGATGTTAAGCCATTTCGAGTGCGGATAACACTCGGATGGGTGACCATACGCGGCGTACGACTAGGTCAAAATAATATCTTTGACTAGGTTGTGTATTCGCTACGTTTGAACAAATGTCGAGCGGTAGGTTTGACGCCCAGGATGATCGTGTGCATTGGATGGTCCTGGACGAATGTCTACCTTCAAACTCGACTGTCCAAAAACCGGCTGAACTCGGAAGGCGGTTTTCAGCAGTTTTCCTCTCTGCTGGTCAAACGCTTAAAGTCGAGAAGGGGAAAGTGGGGTATGCTGTCAGTGCGGGGCATGGTGACTCTTGTAACTAATGCTCATGTTTCTTCATTTTCATATTAGTTTTTTTACGTAAAATAGCTTTCTTTATTACTCAACAAAGCTATTTTACGTGAAAAAGCTAATATGAAAATCAAAAAACACGAGCATTATTTGCAAGAGTCATCGTGCCCCGCACTGACACCATACCCCACTTTCCCCTACACTAGAACTTGGAATTAAGAACGGTTTCGGGCATGGATTGCAGTAGCCTTGAGACTAAATCCAGATCGTCCGAACGTACACAGATAGGGTCGCTGAACAATTTCTGTTGGATTTGGAGGCATGACGCACCCTGATGTAACTAACGTGCTTTGAGTGCGACCCTTGAGCTGTTTGTCACGCTTGATTGAGCAGTGCCTCTCGCACTCAACGTATCACGAAATCACCGCGGCATTAATTCTCGGAACGCACTAAATCCGGACTCCTTAAATCCAAAGTCCAGTGTACTTCTAATGAAGTCGGATGCAGCCGCGGGTTATTACTGGTTGTGAAAAATTCATACAGTGATGCTAAGCCCACCTTAATAAAAGAAAAATTTTCCCAGGTCCATACTCAGTTTCCTCTGTTTCACCGAGGTTTTTTAATAAAGGCGGATTACAATTGGTTTCACCGCAGTTCTACGGGACTTAAATGGACCAGCCTAACAAGGTAACCATAAGGGCCACCCTAAGCATTAGTATCATTTTTTTCAAAATAGTATTAAAATAGCTGCACTGTTAAGAAAAAGTATCAAAAAGTGTCAATAGTATCACGAGTCCGAGGCCTGTAATTATCATGAAACCTTCCACAATGATGAACTCACTAATAATAAAATAATAATGATAAAAAAAAGGGAACCCCATTTCCGAATGACTAGCTACTTTGTTGGTTCTGCAGCGTGTCTGCTCTCCGCACTGAGAGATAAGAGCGGAATGCAAAACGAGTCTGCGTTTGATACTTGAGCCGCACTCGAACGCTGAGCTCTAATCTTTATTATTAAAAGCGTCATGTAAGATCTGCTTTGATGCTGAGCAGTGGTATTTCCAATAATGTGATGTGACTGGGTTGTCCGGTGGTCCACGAGACTGCCCTGTTTTTGTTTTTACGAGCAATCAGGTTGGCAATACCTCTCTGGGTGTTTGGGTGGGAAAGGTCGTACAACTGTGAGTACTGCATGAGTGCAGCTGCACCCCAGGATTGGCTGCACTCAAAACCAGGGAAACTGGCGCCAAACTACTCTCTTCGGCTCTTCTATTAAGCGATTCATTCTACTATTGTAAAAATTCGACTTTCGATTTTTGGTGATCGACCCCCCCCACCCCCTCCCCAATTTGTTCGTTTTCCGGATCACTCGTTTTTCAAAAAATGGAAATAAGAAGTAGTTATTATAAACTTTTTGTAAATTAAAGTACAGTCGAACTCGGATTTAACGTCCCCGGATTTACCGTTTCCGAGAATTGACGCCGCGCCGCGGGTAGGCTTGTCGGGATCTGCGCGGGGTGTTCGGGGTTCACGAAGACGTGACAAAACAGAAACTGTTTACGTTCAGAGTTGAGCTAAATCCGGTTCAGTTAGGGTAGGTCAGGTCCAAGGACAGCCCCAGAACAATTCTAATTCTAATATTTAATGAGAAAAATGAAAAGATGTGCAATTTATTGTCCAATGGTAAAATTGTCCTATCATATATAGGTTTGTAATGAATAAAATGCTGAATTCATTATTATATTCAACGGCTTCATTTTTTATCATGTCCTATATTATAGCATATTTTTTTCTTTTTCAGTCATAAGGGTGAATTATATGTACTACAAATATTTTCAAATAGGAAAAAGTCCGCTTCAGTCCTCTAATATACATAAATAATTCATAATGAGGCAACAATTTTAAATACCAGCGTTTATTGCGCCGCCTTGCGGTATGTGGTCAAAACAATCCCTTTAAACGAAACGGCAATGCCGAACTTAGGCGAAAAGTACCGAATAAAGTCGAAGCCACAAAAGTGAAGGTAGCGCCGCCCTTGTGGCATGTGGCCCAACTAGACCCTGGCCGCATCTAGGTAAAATATCTTTGGTCTAAGAATCCCGATTAACAAACTCGTTCTTTCTTTTAGGACCACAAAAAGTTTGCCAAAGCTTGATTTGATCTGCTCATTTTTTCGAGAGTTATCGTGCTTACGGGCGGACGGACGGACGGACAGACGCTAGCGCTAAAACTTGATTTTTGGCCCCACGTGTCCTCAAAACTTGGAGATCCATTGGAAAACTGAGATGTGAAATTTCGGATAATTCTAATACATTCTCAATCATGAATGATGAGAATGTACAAATATTATATTTCTACCAAACGAGATGAATTTTCAAATCTAAATGTTGAATTTTCAAGCCAAAAAGTCGAGCTTTCTACGAAATACATGAATTTTAAATCGTGAAGTAGTTCAATTTTTAACAGAAGAACTGAATTTCCAACTAAAATACCAATTATAGACGAACAGAATTAAGTTTTTTTAAAGTGGTACAACTTTCAACCAAAGATTTGAATTTTCAAACAAAAAAGATTTTAATCTGAAATAACAAATCATTGAATTTAAGAAAAGGATAAAAATAAATTTAAAAAATGCTTTAAATTGTTTTATTTTCAAGCCGTAAAGACGACTTGAAAATAACAATTGAATTTTCAGCCAAAAGGATGATTTTTTAACAAAGTTGTTCAATTTTCAACAAAATAATGTAAGTTTCACAAAAAGAGGTTGAATTCATTACCTAAAATTAATTTGTACACTTTTCAGCTTAAAATATTAGCAGAGTTGTATTGAAGCATATAATGGTGAATGCTCCTTAAAACAGACAAAATGTATTAAAAATATATGTATATATATAAATGTATATAAAACTCTTCCAAAATAGTTTAAAAATTCAACTGGTACCAAAATTTGAAGAAAGTCATTTTTCAAATTATTGTTTCATATTTAGAAAGATCTTTTTCAAACAAAAAATTCTCGACAACTTGTTTGCATCTAATTTTTTTAAATAAATGAATGAACGAAAAGTATTATGATCTGTTTAATATTTTTTTCTTTTCAAAATTATTTGCTGATGATTGTAGGCATCACAAAATGAATATTGAAAAACTGAACAGAGCAAAGTTGTAAAGAATTTTCGTCTCATTAGAAATAATCTTTTTTGTAAAGACCAGCAATAATAATATAGCAATTCTTTAAAGTATAATAAAATTCATTTTTCCCGCAACAGGCTTTTCCACACGAAAACTAGCTCAATCTATTTCACTTTACTCTATTCACTTTAAAAAATAATGTTTGCGCACTCACACAAACACAACCATATTCTTTGGAACACAAAAGCACGTACCTGAAAAACGTCACGTACGCTATATGATTTAGAAAACAATTGTAAAGAAAAGTTCAATAATTGATTATTAACTGAGATCACTAAAGTAATAAATGACCAGCCCTAAATTACGTAATACATGTTTTTGCAATTTTTTACTCCTCCCCTTCCCCCTATATTACGTAATCTCTAAAAATATCTTTAGCGATGTCTTAATAAAAAGTAAAAATAGAACTTAAAAGCCTATATAAATATTGCGAGGTAGGTTTGAACGATTTTAGTGACGAATTTTTCTCCGTGATACCGCCTTATCAGACATAAATATGTCAGAAGGATTATATTGATGCCTGAAATTCATGAGAGAAGGACTAGTATAATAGTCTTATGTAGCACGAGAACATTCGTTAATTACACTTTTAAATAAATTCTTTATTCATACTGTAATCCGTTTTTTCTCTTCTTGGAAAAAATGAAGATCGTTTATATTCTGGTATGCAACTTGGTGATCATCTTCAATTCTATAGGTGAATATAATAATATAATATATAGACAATTTGATTAATAAATTTTTTGGATTTTTGGAAATATAATTAGCCTTATTTAACTTGCAATCACCCTAATTCGTCTATAATACAATGGGGGTTTCCGCATTTTTTTACTTATTTGGAACTTTTGAGATATAGCGAAGCAACACTCAATTAAATTTAAAAGAAATAATTGCTCAAATCATTTATTATTATTCATAATAATATTTCGTAAAAATAATGCTAGAAAGTTACAGTCTTTTATGAAATTTTCCACATGTTATCCACTTTTCAATTTCACCAGACTTTTTTGTGAATCGAAGTGTCCCGTCGCTCCGAAATATGGATCATATTGAATGTAAATTTTTCATGAAGTACTTACTAAGAGCCTTCCTTTTTGAAATAAAATTAACATTAATCATTTGTTTCTAAATATAAAGTCAAAGAGAAGCTGAAGCAACAATTATATTTGTTAATTTGAAATAATTATTACCTCGCTGTAAGTGAAGAGTTGACAAAAAGTGAAACATTTTTCGAAAAACCCCAAGTTATTGAGCATTATCATAGAATAAGATAGTTATGAACAATAATAATTTGTTTAAAACATTATTTTGGTTCAGCTTAATTAATTTTTGCCTTGCTCTAAGTGAAAATTGGACAAAAAGTTGGTATTTCAGAAATAACTGCAACTTTGTAGCATTATTCAAAACGAATATTATTACAAATAATAATATATTGTTTGAAAAAATATTTTTGTTAAAGTTAACTGAATATTATCCCTCTTAAACTGAAAGTTGGAAACAAGTGAAAAAATTCGGAAAAACCCGCGACTTTCTAGCTCTATTCTAAGATAAAATTGTCATAAAAAATGATATATTATTTAAACGACTTATTCAGACATACATTTACCTGTGGAAAGTAATGCCTTATCTATTCAAACAATTTTTATTTACAAAACGACAAAAAAGAATAATTAGCGCCGATAACTCAGAAAACCCAATTTTTCACTTATGGTGTTTTTTTTTGGACACTAAAAAACAGACTTATGGGGATGATATTTGAAAAATAATTATTTATTTGTACTCTATAGATAATTTTGAAGAGGAATTTTGAGTTTCAACTCGATTTACCCGATTTTTATGACGCTTGAAGCTCGGTTCCTCTAGGTTTTCGCACTTCGTGTACTCGCTATTACGCGCTTCGCCGGCAAATACTCTGCACATGCCGACGACCTACCAAGGATTACTGCGCATATATTTTTGGCTTAACTGGAGCTAATCTCCTCAGGTATCTACAGAGAAAATTGTCATACATTCTAAAAATTGGCCCTTTTCGAATCCACACATAGTGATATTTGAACACCAATTACACCACGTAAGCCTCATTTTTTACAGTTGTGGTCATTGAGACTTTTGATAACCATGACATGAACTACATTTTCCCTCAATTACAAACAAATTAGCTGAAAGTCAATTTCTGTACAAATTCTGCGGGGTTCTTTCCTTACACGTAGAAACTTCCTTTTTTTTAAGAAACAAAATTCTAAGCTCCATCTTTATGATAAATTGTAAATGTTCCGAAAAATTTACATTTAATGTACTTCTTAATCGTTTTAAAATAGTCTGAAACACCTAAAAAGTAAAAAAACGTTACACGAAAGTTTAAAAAAATTTTTTATTAAAATTGTCGCAGTATGCGATACAATTTTCAAGTTCCGTCGATGCAAATTTTAAATGCTCATTAAAAATTACATTTTATGTCATTATCAAAAGTTTTAAAATGGCCTAAAATGCGACAAAACACAATATTACATGAAGAAAAATTAGTCAAAGTGAGCGCCAAAAAAAATGTTTGAAAAAAATTGTTAAAAAAAAGTCTGAAGAAAAATTTTGACAAAAATGGTTAAACAAATTTTTTGATTACAAATTTTTGAACAAAAAATTTTAGAAAAAAAATTGCTTGAAGAAAAATTTTAGAAAAAAATTTTTTGAAGGAAAACTTTTGAAAAAATTTTTTTTTTCAAATTTGTTGAAAAGTTGTTGAAAAAAATTCGTTGACAACAAAATTTAAGGGTTTCAGCCCGGGGCTACAAAACCCTACAAATTGTAATCGGTTTAAATGATTTATTATAAATTATTTCATTTATATTCACGTTAACAGTTGATTTATTTTACATCTACATGATGTTGCATAATAATAAAAAAATTAAGGAAAAAAAGGGTTAAAAAATTGTTTAATTTCAACTGGTTTGAGCTGTGGCTTATGAGGATGGTTTTTTCATTGATTTTCAATTCTGTAGGTATTGAGTAAATGGTAAGACTCCCGACTGCTAGGCGATAGATTCAGGTATAGATGTAGGTTCGAAACCCCATAGAGTTAGAAATTTTATTTGTAATATAATGTTTAAAAATGTAATATATGTATTCATTCTAAACAGGACCATTAACACTTATAGTCGAAATACTCGCAATCAATTATTATTATTCATTTTTTGAATACCTATTTTGTATATTTCCACCTGTGTAGTACGAACCTTCAAAAATCAAAGTCAGACCCACATTGTTCTCCAAGGTTGGGCCGACATCATCTTAATAGATGGCCCATATATGGCACCAAATGTCGGGCTGACCTTGAGAAGTCAAAGGCGGTTGACCGTTATCATTTAGCTGGTTGACCCGTCCAGTGGCGCAAAAAGTTGGACCGACCGTCCGACGGTTGGCTCGACCGTGGGCCGACGGTCTATTCGCGCCTGAGAAAGCAAAATTGTGCAATTTTGCCATATTACATAATTTTAGAACAAATTTGAGTATGTTTAAGAGATATGCAGAAGTTTTAAAACTATTAAAAAATCATTAAAACTTGCAAAGATTTTTTAAGAATTTTGTAAAGTTTCACGAAAATGAAAAAAATTTGTGTAGGTTCCTGGGAAAAATTTAAATGATTTTTTATTTTGAAAAATTAATTTTAAGAGATTATTTAAAAATATTTCAAAACATTTATAAAATTGTCAAAGAAGAATCTTGAAGATTTTAAGACAATTTTTTCTTTATTTTGCACAATTAAAAAAAAAATCAGGAAAAATTTAAATAATTTTTAAATATTAGAAGGTTCAAAAGTTTTGGAAAGATTAAAAAAAGAATTTTCTTCAGATTCATGTGAAAATCTAAAATGATTTTTCATTTAGAAAAATGAACTTTAAGAGAAAATTAAAAAAAGTTTTTAAACATTTCAAACGATTTCCTAAAATTTCGAAAATATGTGTCTAGAAGATTTTAAAGCAAAATGTTTCAGTTTGGTAAGATTACAAAATAAAAATCGAGTAAATTCAAGAAATATTTAGAAGAATTGAAGGGATTCAAAAAGAATTTTAATCTTGAAAAGATTTTGAGGAATATAGATTTTTAAAGACTTGAAAAAATTATTTAGAAGCTTTAAGAGAATTTCGAAAGGTTTCAAGAGAATAAACAAATTTTCTTAAAATTTCTAGGGAAATTTAGAAGATTATAGGATAATATCTTTACATTTGAAAGATTTTTCAACATTTTTAGAAAAATTCGAGTCAGTTAAAAATATTTTTAGGAACTTAAGGTGTTTTGAATAGAATAGAAATATTTAAAAATTGGAAGCATTTCCGTAAATTCATCAAATATTTTTTGATTTCTTCCAAACTTCTAAAAGTCCTAAACATTTTTTAAAAAGACTGGAATTTTTCCTAATATTTTGCAAAATCCTATAATATAAAATGGATTTCTTCAAAATCTTCCACATTCTTTTTTAACATATCTGAAATATTGAAAAGTTTTTTTTAACTTTCTCAATATTTTTACAAAAATTATATTTATATAAATTTAAAAAGAAACTGGCAATACTTATTTTCTGGTTCTCAATTCCCAGAATTTAATTTCAGCTTGAATTTAAGTCTTTAAAATCTTTCAAAAAATAAATAGTTATCTGAAATTTGTATATTGTAAGGGAGGCCACCCTACAGTAGATAATGATCCTACTGATCTACTGTAGGGTGGTCTCCCGTATTATTATTAATATTATTTTGTATTATTTATAGCATTGGACAAGTCTTTTAAATGAGTGAATTTCAATTAGTACTTAAATAAACTAACTTCTATATTTATATGACTAAAAAAATATTGAAAAAGGATTCAGTGTTACAATCAAATATTGTTTCATTTATTTCTGGACAATTCTTTTTCTTAAAAACCCTTTTTTCTAGATAGAAAACGTCTATTCTGTTTTTAAACACGATACAAAAAATTTTACGTAATATGTGAACGCTCCGTAAGACAAGTAGCCAACTTAGTTATAATTAACTTAAGGTTGACAAGATTTCTGGAGGCAAATAAATTAGCTACACAAGCCGACATTTGTCTTTTTATTGTAATGGCTTTGGGCAAGAGGTAAACCTAATGCTTTATGAAGCGTTACACCTCCAATGCCAAAGCCTGCTTCTCCTGTTGATGCAGAAAGAAGTTCTTTTACGTTATCTGGATTAACTTCTGCTATAGAATTGAAATAAAATAATAATGATATTATTATCATATAATAAAAATGATACCGTAAAAAAAGAGATCTCTAGTTTTTACAGTGTGAAGTAACATATGTCGTTGAGGGTTATTTAATTTTCTTCTGAGAGTTAAGGGGCCATTCATTAATTACGTAAGGACGATTATGGCAATTTTAGTGGTTAAGTCCACCGGGCATGAAAATACTTTGTTTTTTGTAAAAATATACAAGAAAAATCGCTGTTTTCGTCGATTTGACGTCTATTTTTGCGTTTTTTGGAAAAATACGAGCTAACTTAGGTATTTGGTCCCCGGATTCGGATTCAGTAACCCTAAAAAAATGCAGATATGCCGGTGTAGTCCGCCGGGCAGACCACTTTTTTTTGTGTGCTGGTGTAATTTATTACAGTTTTATGTTTTAAACCCGTTTACATATCTAGAAATCATTGAAATCCCTTGAAGTCATTGAAATTCTTTGAAGTCATTTTTAGGGTTAATCAAATCCTTTGAATCTGGTCGAATTCCTAAAAATACCTCAAAATCTCTTAAAATCTTTAGACATTCTACAATAATCTTAAAAATTCCTTGACATCCCTTGAAGTCTTTAGACATTCTCTCAAATTCTTTGAAATCCTTTGATATTTTTGGTATATCTCTTAAGATCCTTCAGAATCCCTCAAAATCCCTTGAAATATTTTGAGATCATTAAAATCCATTAGAGAAAGTATAAATCATTAGAAAGCTCTTGAATATAATTTGAATCAAATTTATTCATTAACGTTCTCTCTTTGAAAAAACCGTTTAAATCCCCGGAAATCATTAAAATCCTTTGATATCTTTAGACACTTAATAAAATCCTTAAATCTTATGAAATTCCTGGGAATACCTTAAAATATCTTGAAATCTTTGGATCTGATAGAAATCCCTTTAAATTAAATTAAACTCAATTTATTTTTTAAAAATTCACTAGGAAACCCTTGAAATATTTGGACATCCTATACATTTTTTTTAAATCCCTTGACATTTTTGAAAAAGGAAAAAGCCTCTAAAATCCTTTAGAAAGTTTCAAAATTCCTTCACATACATTGAAATATTTTTAATTATTTTAAATAATTAGAAAACCCATAAATATCCTTTAAAAGCCTCAAAATCCGTGGAAGTCCCTTGAAATCTATTAAAATTCTTTGGAATCTCTAGAACCTCTTGATATGTTCGAAAATCTTCAAAATCCGGTGAATTTGTTATGAAATCTGACGAAATCGTTTATAATATATGGAGATTTTGTGGAATTCGAATTAAAATAAACTTATTCATTAAAATTCTCTTTAAAAAACGTTAAAATCCTTATAAATCTTGAAATCCTTCAATCTTGTAAAATTCCATGAAATTCTTTAAAATCGCTTGAAATCATTGAAACCGATAAGAATTTCTTCAAATTTATTTTATTTAATTTATTTTTCAAAGTTCAATAGAAATATCTTAAATTTTTTTGAAATCCTACAAAATTGTTTGAAATCCCATGAATTTTTGTTAATCTCTGAAAAATCAATTATCTCTTTTTAAATGTGTTGAAATATTTTGAAAGCCCTTCAAATCCTTTAAAAAGCCACTTGATATGTTTGGAAATATCAAAAATTTCGTGTAATTTTTACGAAATCTGAAGAAATCGCTTAAAATCTATCGCCATCCCACACTAAATAAATAAAAAAATTATATGTTTTTCAAAATGTTTTCTCAGTTGGGCACATTCCTGTTATTTTGTAACATTCTTACATAAATAGATTATTATGAACACCTTTTCTTTTAACTAAACGAAAAATGAATTTATTCATATTGGGAAAAATAAAATATGGTGATCGACCCAGTGTGCCGACTTTAGAGATAAGAACAATTTATTTACACACAAAATGGTTAAAGGGCCTAGGGGGATAAGCATGTAAAAATGGCCCCCGCACCTATCAAGCCTATATTGGCACCATGTATTAAAATTTATGTGAATATGAAATCCTGCAAATTTTAACCATAAAATTTCAGTTTTTTGGGAGATATTGAGGGGGGTACTAAAATCAAAAAACGGGTTTTTCTCGAAAACGGCTAGACCACTCTCGATGAGAAAAATGTATGCTGTGTTAATCGAATAGACTACTTACAGAAAAAAGTTTGATTTTTTTTTTGATAAAAAATAGGCGTAAAAAAATGCTTTCAAATTTAAAAAATATTTTGTTGAGGTTATGTTTTAGAGGCACACCTCCAATTTTTTTTGTCAAAATAAACCTTAAAGTGTCTGCTTCAACATACTTTTTGCCAGATTTTTCGTGGTGGTGCATCATGGCGAAAAATAATGAAAACCATGCATGCCGCCCAGCATACAGCACACTCTCGCTCCAGCCGGGCACATCAAACCACACTGTTCGGTTGACAATTTATTAGTTTAATTAAGCGGTCGGCTGAAATAATGGTGCACTTTTATTATAAGGAATCACTTATTTTTCATTTCTTTTGTAGATAACATTATGAAAAACAAATGCGCATTTTTAAAACTTTACCCTGTAGTGTAATTACGATTGCTGTAAAATTACGTGACAAACCAAATGAAATAGTTGAAAAATATTCACCAAAAAAAGTTGAAAAAGAATGTCAGTATTCTATGTATATAAGTATATAAAAAAGAATTGTCTGTAGTTGGCTTATACAAATGATAGTTTCCAGAGTTCGCCATGAGAAGTTCGCGATACAATTTTGAACTCCTTATGAGGCTGCTTTTTTAGTGTGAGTCCCCTCGCCTTTCACAAAACGGGGTGCTTTTCGAGTGTATGTCCCCTCGCGTCTCACAAAACAGGGTGCTTTTTTAGTGTGTATCCCCTTGCCTCACACAAAACCGAATACTTTGTATGTAATTATTTATTTTAATCTTCATCACGGTCACTTTCAACTACTGGAATGTATGCTATGCGAGAAATATGACAAGATTGAGATTTCGATTTGAGTACATTTGGCTGGTTTTGCGCAAAATCCTAAGAGAAGGTGATGTTTTCGTCCTTGATCGTGGTTTCCGTGACGTGAAAGAAAAATTAGAGGATGAGAATTTCAAAGTCTTGATGCCTGCTCTAAAAGGCAAGAGGCAACAACGGTCCACGGAAGAATCAAATGAATCTTGTTTTGTCACTAAAGTTCGCTGGGCAGTTGGATCCGTATACGGTGTACGTAAACAAAAATATCGCCTCTTGGATCATAAAATCAACAACAAGCTGATACAAATGCATAATCAAAAAGAGGTGCAGAATACTTTGGCGACTGAGGTAGAAGAAAATGGTTGGCTTCGTCGGAAGTAACCTTTTAAAATTGTTACATCCGATGACATTTTAGATTACCCAGAAATGAATTTAAGAGACTTAAAGATCTTATTCATTGGTTCATACCAACTGAGCCAAGCCACATTATATTTGGCAGAAATGATGGATAAGGATGGGAAACTGAAGATTCAGTACGTTAAAGACCAGTCAAATGTACTCAAATTGAAATCTCTATCTCGTCATATTTCTCGCACAGCATACAAATGCTTCTTGAGATATCGGTCTAACAGCGTTGGTGTTTCTGGTTTGACGCATCGCACATGCGAATGTGCTAATGGAAAACGGACTGTTGGCTGCTCTCATATTAATAAAATTTAATAGAGTCAAGTTAATACAAGAAAGAGTATAATGCGATGAAAATCCAACTATTTTGGTATAAAATTCAACTATTTTTGTGAAAATTACCTTATTGTTTTTTATTGTGTTTTATTTATTCACTGAAAAATATGTCTCTGACGAAAGTCTACCTTTTTTCGAACTGTAAGGCGTTCTATTATAAAAATAGACTGCTAAATTTAGGGCAAAATTCCACATGTTCTCAGAGAGGCTCTTATCATAAATTAAAGCTCTGGTCATTTTCTGGATAGTCTCATTGAAGCGTTTAGCTACACCATTATGTGCAGGTGTATCTGGGCTAGTCAGTTGGGGCTCTGCTTCAAATTTGTAGAAAACTATAAGTGTATAACCACCTGTAAACTCTGTACCCTGATCGCATCTGAGATAGCAAAATTCAGCATCATATCCCAATAAATTTCTCAAGCTCTTTACGAATGATTCCAGACAATAACTTGTCTCACTTTTGTGTTTCATAGAATACGCCAATTTTGTGTCGTGAATAATCATCGATGAGCACATATATAAATCTGTATTTCTTTGAATGTTTTGCAGGACTAATTGGTCACATTGTGCCTGCGTGAAAAATTTGCAAGGTTTTATTCGCTTTCTGTCTAGCTGAACTGAAAGGTAGTTTATTGAATTTTAATATAATACAAACTTCGCAATCTAGGACAGAGTGATCAAACTTAACTTCTTTTAGATTTTTCAAGTTTGGAAACCTTCTTTGAAAGTCTTTTAGATTTTTCAAGGAAGCGTATCCCAATCTGACATGCCATAGCATAACCTTTTTAGCGTAAAACAAATTGTTCATTTCACTGACATTCAATTCACAATCTAAATTCTCAAAGACAATTGACTCATCCAAGTTACTTATTTTTCTGATCAACAAACTTCCTTGATAAAAATAAATTTTTTGATAGTGATTCAGCATAAATCACATTATTTAAGCTTGAGAAATCGTCACTACTGGTGCAACTAGAAATGTTACCCACTCCTTCCGATTTTATGATCGCTGAATTGTTGTCACTTTTGCATTTAATAGCAAGCCTTTTGGTATTATCAAACCTTCTGAAAATCAATTTAGAGTTAGTCATGTGCTCTGTTGCACCCGGGTCAGCCAGAAATCTAATCAGCTAACAGCTATCGTTTTGTTCCGCGTTTTGGGACCTATTGTCTACATATAAACTTACGCACTCACCAGACTCCGAAGCTTTTGTGGAACTATTGTTGTCTTGTTTATTCTATCTACCTCTTTCTTGTGATCTGCATCGGGCGTGGCCTCTGTCGAAGTTAGTTTTCTTAGGTTCACTACCTTTAAGTGCTACCGGACTACGCCGTTTTGCACAAGGACTCTAGACACTACGTTTACCTCTCCGATAAGAAATTGATGAATAATACCTTCTTTGACTTTCGTTTTCCTGCAAGATTCTTTCTACCTGATTGTCCGAATATGTGCAGTCTGCACGGATATGTCCTTCATATATCTTGGAGCTGAAGCACATCATGATTTTTCTTGTACACTTGTCCTTATAGTGACCATTGTTGTCACCGTCGTAGCAAAGCACTCCAGGATAAGACATATGGTAGGCTTTGGTTTCAGCGACATTTCTCTGTCCAGCTGATTCAGTTCGTCCGATTCAAGCTGATTCCTGTTGTACAATATAACCTTAAGCTGAATAATTGTTAACGGTTTACCTGTTGCATTTGTATTTGAAAACTCCATCTCTCTAACCTGAGGTAAATGTACAACAATAGCTTCAAAGAATGCATCCCTTATCTTCAATTCAAATAAAGCAGGCTTATCGGGAAATTTATTGTATAATAAAACTATTTTATTAAATCTATCCCAGAATGCTGATGCTTTTATTCTACTTAGATTATATCTTATACTATGTGATTCTTTTCTTACGGGTCTAGTAGTCACATTGACTTCGTTTTCTACGACTCGTTCAATTTCATCCAGCAGCTCAACAGGATAGCGAATATGAGACACTTCATCATAGTAGGACATATCAGTTCTATTTATGATAATATCTTGGACACAAAATTTATCTTATTCCAGCTTTGCCTGATCAGATACACGCGTGGGCTGAAGTTCTGAATCAATTACGCACAAAAAGTCACAGAGAGTCAGTCAATTCACGTTCAAGCATTGTGTTGATTTATACTCTCTACGAACAGTGATATTTCGATTAGTTACCTCAATTCAAATTTTTTCTTGAACATTTCCAATCCTCTTGTTCAACTCAGGTTTATTCATTTTGGCTTGGACTAATTTTTTTAAGGTATCTTCACTAACATGCGCGTTTGTGCTTACTGTATTCGTGACACATTGATTCGAGGATCGGTCGCCGTTTGCTTCAGTTTTCGCAGTTATAGCTGAGTTGTCTTGTGCTTTCTCATACAAACGATCCTGCTGCGTTCAGAACAGTACCTTTTCTTCTATCCAGCTGTACTTTTCCTTTAGAACTCCCTTATGTTTGACCAGTTCTTCGACTACTTCATTGAGCACCTTATTGCATTTCCTAACAATTTGTTGTTCAAGTTTTTCAATCTCCTTTTCCAACTCATCGAGCTTGACCATTATTTCTAAAATTTCAATATTTTTATTAGAAATTAGAAGGAAATTCTGTTCGGGCTTATTTGTCCCCGTTTCTTGACGCCTTTTGTTCAGTTCCAAATCCAGTTTTATAGATTCGTTTGATTTAACAATTGCGGTGGATTTACCTAGAATCTGCGATTCAAGCTTTGCGTTGCAGCCATTCTCGTTCAGTCACATCATCATCAGCCAGCTTCGAGGACGGAATCACCGCATGCTGGTTCGGGTTAGATTCGTCTGCCAAAGCCACCTCTTTGGCTCGAATCCGGTTGATCTCTTTCTTCACAGATTCCAGTATCTGCTCCTCGAAGTAGGAAATATCCATGGACATTCTATGAATGAATTGCTTCTTTCTGACAAGCGACAATAAAAAATTGGCACTTTATTACATATGGTCATCTTATTAAGCATATGCTCAGTCGACGAATGTATCGTCAAAAGAACAATGCTGATTGCCTGACTTTTATAGTGCGTGATTCTACAAATATACAGCGCAGCAGCAACAACATACACTGCGATGCATGTACCAGCCACTTTAATTCGGAACTAAATTGCATGCTATTTAAATTACAATATGTCCATATATATTATTGAATTAGGAATTTTTCCTTTTCGAGTGCACGAGGTGTGTTCAAAAAGTAAGGTGACTTTTCAAATTTGGCAGGCTACGTACATTAGATCTTCAATTTTTTTTTTATTATATTGGTACACTTGTCAAGAACATATGTACACCTTTTCAAGTGTATAGCACTTTCAGTTTGATTGTGAGAGGCGTAAAGGTTAGAAGTGTTTGGTGTGATCTTCGATTTTCTGCTGTCGAAAAAAATGGATCAGAGAACTTGCATCAAACACAGTAAGTGAAAGTTATCTACACATGATCGATCGTTACCAACTCCGATGATAATACAGATTCCTTCTAATTTAACAATTTTTGTGTTTTAACAAATATAATAGATCCAATATTATTTTCAAGAATATCTGCATCAATTCAGATGATGAAGGAAAATCCAAAATTGAAAAACCACAAATTTCAAGATTTTCAAACAAAAAAATAGTTTATAACAATTATAATTGTTATTTTTTGTAGAAATTGTTACAGAGAATCACTCCCACAATAACTTAATGTAATTCTAGATAAGAAAAAAAATTTCAACATAAATTACAATCTTTTTTAAATAAATGAAAATTTCAAGATATTTGAAATTAAATAATAACAATTGTTTATTGTTAATTTTATATGGAAATAGTGAATGCAAATCTCTCTCACAAAAATTTAAAGCAGTTTTAGTGAAAATAAACTTATTTTCTAGGCTAAAGTTTTATATTTACTTAATTCATTTGCTTAAAAATTGATAATTGTTGTATTTTAACAAATATAATTAAACATATATTATTTTTAAGAATATCTAAATCAATTCAGATGATAAAGGAAAAACCGAAATTGAAAAGACCACAAATTCCAAATTTTTACGAAAAATTGTTGACAACAATTATAATTGTTGGTGTTTTATAAAAATTGTGACTTATAACCACTCTCACAATAATTTAAAGCATTTTTATCACAAAACAATTTTTTTTTGACAAAAATTACAATATTTGGCTATTTTTTAATTTAGTTTGTTTATAATAATTAAAACATACAATACTCAAATTATTTGTATTCTGGTAGTACTCTTGCGTTAATTTAATATGATTTTAATTATATGCAAACCGTTCTTAAAGAGTAAATAATTATTTTGTGAAAAATATCGATTTTCTCATACATTGAGTAAACATATAATAAATAAAGAACTAAAAATTCAAAATCTCTGACCAAGGTGCTTTTTGAAATTCATCGAACTTTAATTTGAAAATAATATCTTTTAATTTAAGATCATGTTTTTACAGGTTTTGGAGGTAAAAGTTTTATGGGATTTATAGAATATTACAACGTAAAGTAGCCGCCTTTACAATTTTACTTGCACAAATTACAATTTAAAATAGTAAAGTTTATTAAATTTCCTGTAAACGCTCAAGTTTGTTTTTTGCAGCAGTTGCACAAACTAAATTCATAGTGTATCAGTAAAATAAAATTTGATCAAAATTTGACTATCCTCTAACTACTATTCTCTACAAAAAAAGTTTTATATTGTTATCATTTTTCCAATTATTTTCTGCCAGTCTATCTTGAAGAAAAAGTCCGAAAACCACCCCACAGCATATAAAATAAATTTTGCTTCAATTGATTGAACAATTCTCAATCGTTCTTCTCCAAGTTCTAATTTTCATTTTTTCTCTTTGTTATAAGTTTCAGAAAATCTTGAAAAATATCAGAAGTTCACTGTAACTTGTATATAAGGATAGCTTTTAAACATATTTGTGTACATTCTTCACGTCTAAGTGTCCATGTTTTTTTTAAATTTTTAGTTCAAAAATATCAGTGTCCATACGTTTTGAATTTTGTTCATATGCAAGGAATTGTGTAAGTACAGTATTATCAAACTATTTGCGGAAAGAACATATGGTTGTAATGTTGAAAAACTTGAAACTTTCATATGGAATTTCTACGCCTAGTACTCGTATAATATAAACGAAGTGTTTTCCAAAAATTAAAATTTTTAATATCGAAGGTAATTTTGAGGTAGAACTTGGGCGCGTCATAAATGTAAAAAAAGAGCTACGATGATACTTTTTATATTGTACAGGAGCATCTGTTTATCATTGGATATTTTTATTGCTACCAAATTATTAAAAATCTATAAAAGTATTTTGAAACCGTTTCTAGATTTTTGTGTTTTTTCCTGACAAGAATTCATACGTATTGAAAAGATTATTGATTCTTGTTAGAAAGTTTTCATGGTTTTTTTTAGCTCTTTAAAATTTTCCTTTAATTTAAGTTCCAAAATAACATTTCTCAAAGCTCAGTATTCAATCGCGCTGTCCTATACCGATTTATTGAAACCACCGGAATGATTTATTTTTTGGGGTACATTATCGAAGGGTCATTTAAGCAGTTTCATATTAATCATTTTTCAACTCGGATGAACGTAATCGATGATACTGTTACGACGTCTGCTATTACGAGTGCAATATCAGAGAGAAACATTTGATGGGGCTTTATGGGAGGCTTTGCGTCGTAAACAGGGATCTTGACACATCGCGCGTAAGCTAGACTTAATTCCATCCATAAAAACAAACACCTTTTCCTAGTTGGCCATTTTATACCCCTGCCCCCTGGCTATTCGACTCTTCAAATTTACGATCCTTGAGACGTGCTGACCAAAGACAGACTAGAAATCCAAATAAACACTCAATGACGCTTAGATATTGCAAAACTAATAATTTCAGATATGCATAATATCTATTCAGTGACAATTTATTTTGTTTTACGGCAAAATGAAAAGTGTGGGCAAAATGGCTTTTTCCGCCTGGAGACGAAGCCGGGCGCAAAATGATTCTTTGCGCCCGCTTCACATGCCCTCAAAGGTAAACTTTCCTGACGCGACGTAAGCAATTTCATTTCAATATCTTTCGATCTCACGTCAAATGCACAACCCTGGCAAATTGGAAGAAGCTTCCATGCCTCTCTCTTATCCTCTTCTTCCTTGTTTAGAAGGTCGGTTTGGGAACAATTTGATGGTCAGGAGGAGGGGTAAGGTTACACAATGCACGAGATTTCGTCCGATCCATCGAGAGTCACGTCCGTTTCCCCAGACAGAACCTATATGAAAACATTTTTTTTTTAGCTAACTCCGGATAAATTTTTCCTTATTTCTCTTATTTTTCATATTTTTCAACCACTGATATAAAAAAGATAAAACTCTAATATTACAAATTCGATTTTTTATCAGGCCAAGAGCTTCAATTTGAGCTATCCCCGAAGAAAAGTGGACTAAAAGAAAATCTTCCATCATAGGGGTCTCTCTCCGATCAATTTATCTATTCCTTCTCTTTTCCTCCCATTGTTTGCTTAAAATGTAGAATTTAAATAGGAAGCTGATTTTTCCCAAGGTTCCGAGTATTTTTCTACACTTCGCAGTGGTAAATTTGTGGAGCGAATACAAAATTCACTGGATAGTAACCTCAAAGACAAAAACATGTCGAGGCACGTGCGACATCAAATGAGACTCAGAAAAAAAGTCTCGAATGGTTTCAAAAAGAGACTACTGGTAGGAACCCAGATTCATTTTTTTTACATTGAATGTAACAGTATGAATTTTATCCTGTTCAAAAACAGGACACGAAAAAATGAGACTGTAAAAAGAGATCTCTACACGGAAAAAATTAGTTGTTGAAATTTTAAATGACTGAGTCAACCAATCTAGGATAGGGCCAAACGTATGTCATAAACACATCACTACTTTACCACCGAGCAATTCACGCCTACCCCGACAGGGAAACGGCTTAATGATATAATAATAATAATAATAATAATAATTTTCAACCAAAAGGTCGAATTTTCACAGTTGCATCTTTAACCAAGAAAGATGAATTATCAATTCAAGAGGACGAATTTTCTTCCCAAAAAGACGAATTTTCAACAAAACAGTTAAATTTTCGATAAAAAAGATGACTTTTTAACAAAATAGTTGAATTTGCAACAAAATAATTATATATTTAACAAGATAGCGGAATATTTAACCAAATAGTTAAATTTTCAACCAAAGCAATGGATTTTTAGCTAAAATTATGAATCTTACACCAGCAAAATAAATTGTTATCACGCCAGTTCAACTTTTAGCCAAGTAATTTGATTTTCAACCAACAAAGATGGATTCTCAAAAAAGATTTAATAGTTGACATTTCAACTAAAAATATTTTTATTTGAAATAAAAACAGTTGAATTCACCCAAAAAAGACGATTTTTTAACCAAATAGTTAATTTGTCAACCAGAAAAGATTTGTCAGGCACGAAAGAAAACAAAAAGGTTAACCAAATTGTGGAATAGTTAAATTCGCAGTTTAAAAAATTGATTTTCAACACAAAAAAACAACTAATTTTCAACAAAATAGTTGAATCTTTAATCAACAAAATGAATTTTTGACAAGGGAATTCAAATTTCAAGCAAGTGGTTTTTTCAACTAAAATAGATAAATTGAATTAAAAATTTAATAGTTTAATTTTAAACTAAAAACGCTCAAATTTCAACCAAAACTGGAATAGTTAACACGTAGTTAAGAAATTTAATTCCGAACAAAAAAATCTAATTTTCAACAAAGTAGTTACATCTTGAATCAATAAAATTACTTTTTAACAAAGTAGTTCAATATTCAACAAAGAAGTTTAATTTTCGGCCAAAAAATATGTCTTTTTAACAAAATAGTTGATGTTTCAACAAAATAATTAAATTTTCAACCAATACGCGTAGTATCATTTTTAACTAAAAGATATGAATTCTGGACCAAGAATATAATAGTAGACTTTTTAATTAAAAAGAATGAGCTTTCAACCAAAAATATTTGAATTTTCTTATTGGTTTCTATTAATTAATTTTGCAATCAAGCGAAAATACAAGAAAAGGGGAAAGTTTCTTGAAAACCGGGGAAAAAGAGGAATTCTTTAAAAAAGGAGAATAGGGGAAAGAGTGTGACACTCGTCTTGACAAACTTTTATAATCTTCACCTTAAGTTTACCGAAAATTCCCTAACTCTTTAAGGTTTTCCCTGACTTTCTCTGACCAGTTTTAAATTCTCTGACCTGTAGCAAACCTTAATAAAGGAAACGTAAAAATTGATTACAAGAAGGATAAGCAAGTACAACAAGAGTAATTAAAGTTCTTATGTACTCTTCTGTATCCATGATTTTTCAGTCTAAAACAAAATATATCCAGACATTTTTTTCCCAAAATGCTTAGGTAATAAACTAATACTAAATAAATAATAAATGTAATAATAAAACACATAAACCCTGCCAGACCGCTGAGTAAATTGTTAATTAACAGTGAAGTGAAAATGGAAACAATATTTTCACATAATTTCTTATATTTTTGCTTCTGGTTGAGAGATAGGCAACAATTATATAGAATTCGATTTAAAGATCATAAAATAAGGTTCAAAATTACCCCTACTCGTGAACTGTTTGAGACTACTAGTTTATATGAGATATTAATATTTAGTGAAACAAATAACATTCATTAAAATGTTGGCTTTCCCGAAAAACACGCTAATGTTAATTAACAAATTAATATCTCATAAAATATTAGTTGCAAAGGGTTCGATTAGGGCTACTTTAGAGCAAGACGTTTGATGCTTAACAAAAAGAAGGAATTTCTAATTCGTTTGTTTCCCGCTTTGCCGAACATTTGGAACTGGAAATTTTTCGATTCGTTGAAATATCTTCTAAAATTTACACTATTCTGGAAGATTTCCTAAAAGAATAATTTAAAAAAGAAAGTTTCCCACGTGTCAGTTAGATGAAAAATGAGGGAAATAATTATCACACTTTACGGTAATTCACTCTACATTTTCATTATTTCACTAGTTTGAGTTCGTCCACATTGAAACGACCCACTTTGTCGATTCCGGTTTCCGAGATATTAGCGTTTTTGTAACTGAATGTCAAAAGCAACAATTTTCGGTGTCGTCAGAAATGAACAATGTTCGCCAGAAGTACTTAACCACGTGTGCCCGGTTGATGGGGGAATCAATATGGCCGCTAACAATTGAAAGCTTGAAAGTGTAAGCAGTAAACATAACCTATTGTGTTTATTATTGAAAGGGTGTTTTAAAAGTTTAAAGAAGAACCTAAAAGGTTTTAAAGATTCATAGAATTTCACTAACACCAGGATTTGTACAAGTAACAGTTTATTATTACTTATACTATGACTAATTCATTTATGGTCAATTGAGCAATTGCAGTGATCGTTTGAGCCGTTTGCAGGATGTGACGTTTCAAGGTCACAGTTTTTGAATAGGGATTTTGGCACTTTTTCTTAAATATTTTTATTTTCAAAAATGAAGTATTAAAAAAAATGTTTAATACACTATGATTTTCAGAATGCTCTGCAGTATTTAAAAAATATGTTATCTAAGATTTATGGAACAACCCCATTTCAAACTTAAAGCAATTGAAATCGATCAATTTTAGAATCAAAAGAGTCCAAAATAAATGTGTGGTCTGGAGATTTTGTTCGCAAGCAACGAAATATACAACTTGTTAAGATAGAAGGTTATTCCTTTTAAAAACTACGACAAAAAATTCTGCAGGCAAGGAGGGGCAGCGCCGACCGGTGGGGCAAAGGCGACTTTGCTTATAACATCGCTATTATTTAACAATGTTAATTCTACTTTGCACTAACTAAATCTATTTTATTAAAGAGATAGTGTTACTTACTAAAAGCTTGAAAATTGACGTTATAAAATAAAAATTATGCAGAAAACAGTTTTGACAACGAAAGAATGGAAGATTCGCTGGCAGAAATATAAAGTTTTCGACGTTAATGGCAACACATACAGTATGAAAATTTGTTATTTTTACAAATAAAAGAATATCAAATTATTTCCTTATAATCATTGAACGTAATTCAAGTCCAAAGTATATTAAATAACGTAAATAATTGAGGCCTCACCAGGAGGGCAAGCCCGACGAAAATAATAGTTTAAAAGTGCTTAGGTTATGATAAGTGATCAGTGATGTAGAACAGCCACTTATCTTCTGAGCTACATGCAAGGAACTATTGAATATTATTATTCTGTTATTATTTTCAATCTGGTCGGTACGGTAGAAACCTTTGCCCGTAGTCCGTCTCTAATGGAATGTCAACGAATAAGAGGTTATATCACAGCTATCACTATTTTTATTAAAAATAACTTATTCTTCTTGCTGGATGTTAAAATATTTTCTGTATAGGAGGATATAACTTTGGTCGATATTGTAGATTTCCATTTTATGTGTGGATTTCTCTTTTCCATTCGTTACCTTCTCCGATGATAATACAGATCTCCATTCAAAAATTGATATTAGCATCTTGCTAAATAAAGCATATTTCAGAAAAACGAATTCTTCCTGTGATCTCTCTGTAGCTCAGTGGTTAAAGCACCTGACTGGAAATCAGTTGACCTGGTGTTCGAATTCCAGCGGAGTGAAAGGAGAAGATCTTTTTCTGAATAAAATTTCATTTCAAATTTAAGATTCAACTACTTTGTTAAAAGTCGAACTACTTCATTAGAAAAAAAAATGTTTAAGATTCATAATTAGGTAAAAGTTCATCCCTTTAGCTCAAAATTGAACAATTCTGTTCTAAATTCGCTTCTGTTTGGTAGATAAAATTTTTTTGTTATTCGTTATTTATTTATAACGACTAAAATACTGATCGAAACTGCACTTCGCGCTGGAGTTTTCATAACTAAACTGACACCAGAAATAATTGATGAAAACATTATTTTTTCACGAAGAAACGGCAGATTGAGATATTTTCTATAAAAATTGAACCGCCGCATCGTAGAACGGGATATAGAATATTTCTCGAAGAGCGGATAATTTCAGTGAAATAAACGGTTTTTTGTGTTTAGGAATGATAAATCTATACTTCTTTAGTTTTGGAAATCTACGTGAAAATTATTAATATTTTTCATGAAAGAGGTCTTATCTATCTAATGATCTTGGAGAATTTTAATTACGTAAAAGACTTTCCTAAAAAAACCTTTGTCAAAGACCGATTTTATATTTATTCCGGATACATTATATTAAATACAGTCTAATCTGGATTTAGTGCCGGTTTTGGGGCTGACGGTGACATTAAATCCAGCCTCTCGGAAATATTTTGTCTCTCTCCTGCTTTATCTCTCTCCTGTTTCTCTCTCTGTTTTGCCAGGCCTGAGTGCACACCGCACAACTCCTCGCAATGCCTCTCCCGTATCCCCACGGCGCGGCGTCAGTTCTCGGAAGAACACAATCCAAGGGAACTAAATCCCGGTTTCACTGTACAAACTTTCACGGCAAACATAAATTATCTGCGTTTTTCAAGGTAAAATAATTATATACGTGCAAGAGTTACACTTCTACTAAATGAATAATAATTATGTGATACTAATTTAACTATGTCATATGACCAAGTCCTAAAATTATTCATATACGTAACTCATATTTGGGCAGGGGAAAACACAAATATCTCAGAAAAGTATATATATTCGAATCATCAGAATAGTTATTAGTTATGCTGTTCTGAAAATTCTGCGTTACGCGGTTTTTTCTGCATTTTGAAAAAAATGAGGATCCTTTATACTGTGGTCTTAACCTTGAACGTCATTCTTAATTCCATTGGTAAGTGAAGAATAAATTATTATTATTTTTTTAAATTTTCTTTATTATAGTAAGTGAATATATTTTTCTATTCACATTTAAGTAATCACTTGTTAGTACGAAGAAAATGTCACGTTCTTCAACTAAACTTTTCACAATACTTGACAAGGTTGCCCTGCTGGAAGCAAACGGATTCAAACGTATAGGAAATTGCGGATTCAAACTGATAGAATTTTTTTATCTGTTTGAATGAGCACTTTGCATCCTTTTCAATCATGTTCTATCCTTTGTGAGATATTGAAATCTGTATCCGTTTGAATAATTTTCAATACGTGAAGTGGAATTTAATCCGCCCCTATCCAATTTAGTCCGAAGTTTTTATCCTTATCTATCCGAGAGATGGAATCCTATTTATTCGTTTTAATCAGTCTCCAACGAAAAATATTCTATCCTCATGTATCCTTTTCAATCCATCTTCCACTAAAAATAATCTATCCATATCTATCCGGTTAAATCCGTCTTTAAGTAAAATTATGCTATTCATATTTATCCGTTTTAATCAGACTTCAACTAGTAACACTCTGTCCGCGTCTATCCTTTTGAATGAAAAAAATTCTTTACATATGTATCTGCAGTGAAAACTATAATGCTCATTCGTATTTGATAGAAAATTACCCATTATAACGGAGAGTCAATCATTTTTTTTTACATATTGATAAAAATCAAAGTAGTCCGCGGATAGACCAGGATTAGGAGACACAGGGATTGAAGGTGATAAGCATTGATTGTCGCGGATACCTTTTCAATCCATGATAGGTGACGAGATAAAATCAAAGTAGTACGTGGATAGAAAAGAATACAGTGACGGATAGAAAATTATGGTTTTGTGCAGATAGGCAATACATTTTATGCTGAAAGGATTGAAGATGATAAAAAATGATTGGCACGGATTAGGATTCTATCCGTGTTACGTAACGAGAAATATCAATGTAACCCGCGGATAGCCAAAGATAGGGTGACAGATAGAAAATTATGGATTAGACGGATAGCCAATTCTTTCTGTGCAGAAAAGATTCATTAGGATAAATATTGACTGACATGGATGAATATTCTATCCGTGATAGTTAAAAGGAATGTTATATTAGGTCGCGGATAGATAATGATAGGCTGACGGATAGAACATTATGGATTAGAACGGACAGCGAATTCTTTCTGTGAAGAAAGATTCATGAGGATAAATATTGACTGACATGTATAAGTATGCTATCCGTGATAATTAACAAGGAATAACAAAGTATGTCGCGGATAGATAAGGATAGTTTGCCGGATAGAAAATTATGCATTGAAATGGAGAGAAAATATAAATATATTGCTTATCCCTTGCAATCCATATGTTTTCTAATTTATATTGTGGAGAACGGATTAAAGAGAATAAGCAATGATTGGCACGGATTAAGATTCTATCTGTGTTATATAACGAGAAAAATCAAAGTAGGTCGCGGATATAGATGGATAACGTGACGGATAGAAAATTATGGATAAGAACGGATAAGCAATATGTTTTGCGGAGAACGGATAAAGAGGATAGGTAGTGATTGGCACGGATGAGTATCGTATCCGTGATAGATATTAAAGAATGTCAGAGTGGGTTTCGGATACACGAGGATAGGGTTGCAGGTAGAGATTATTGGATTAGAACGGTGAGAAAATACATTTTTGAGAAAGCATTAAAGAAGATAAGAATTGATTAAAACGGATAAATTTCTAATCCATGACAGGTGACGAGATCAAATCTAAATAGTTGGCGGATAGATAAGGATTAAGTGACGGATAAAAAATTGAGGATTGAAACGTATATGTATAAAAATAGATAACTATGCACAAAAACGGATACAGAAGGATTAAAATGGATAGTGACACCGGATCAGATTACACCGGCACACAAAAAAAAATTGGTCTGCCCGGCGGACTACACTGGCATATCTATACGTTTTTGGGGTCGCTGAATCCGAATCCGGGGTCCAAATACCCAAGTTAGCTCGTATTTTTTCAAAAAACGCAAAAATAAAATAATAGTCGCTGGGAAAAATTTCGAAAAAGATCAAAATGGATCTTTTCTGATACACCCAACGCTTGGATTCTGCCCCCCCCCCGGTCTCGGCCTTCCTAGAATTACTGGTCCGCACAGTTTCACAGCGCGCAGGCCGAGAGACGGTTGCAACTCTCACCTCAGAAGGGCCACAGTGTGCAATTACTCCGTCGAGTGTATTACGCAATATTATGCATTCCAATTAGAACGGTTCAGGCTATCCTCACTGTTTACGTTTGTATCCCCCCGACTTGTGGCCAAGGTTATTTGCAGGCAATCATCGCAAGACTGAAAGCGAGCATTCGGTGTATATACACAGTGAAGCTTCCATACTTCGAAGTGGCACGGGGCGTAGAAAAAAATTCGAAGCATGGAAATTTCGAATTATCGAAAAATTAAGTTTTCAGGCGATAATGTAATAAATAAAGAAACAAGTGATAATAATATTATAAATATAAGATGATAATATATAATATAATAATATGAATAAATAATAGTAGTAAAAATAAATAATAAGAGTCAGATTCAGGCTTCAGACGGTAAATTTAGATGAAGTCGGTTTCAACATTAGCTCCTACTTCCTACTGCTCCTACTACTACTGAAAACATACTGGACAAAACAGTCAATTGCGATTGGTTTTAACCATCTTAAGAGATGGAGTATACATATTCTTTGATTTTATGAAATGAAAGTTCTTGTACTTCGGATTATTGAAGTTTCACTGTATACATATACATATTACATTTTCGTCTACTTGAACCACAAATTTTTAATTATAAATGTAATAATTAAATTTTTTCATTCAAATTATATTTCAAACAGAAACAAACGCATTCTGAAACAAATAGTCCAATTTTCCACCAAAATAGTCCAATTTTCGAATTTTCAACCAAATGCACGAAGCGACAACCAAACAGCTGAATTCTCAACAAAACAGTCAAACTCTCCACTAAATATTGGAATTACAAAACCTCTTAAAATTTTGAAAGAAAATATTCTAATTTGAAATACTGTGAAATTCATGAATTCTTCTTTATACATAATGTATCCCCTAAGGGTTTACATGACCTCTATTTCTTACAAGAACATCTAAAAATTGTATATTATCTTATCCTTGCTATTTACAAATATTTACAACTAAAGTCGGGGCTAAATGTCGAGGTCGCTCACTTCTTTTGATTTCAACTTGCAATCAAAAGAAGTTAGAGAGCAAAACATCCCAAAAAACGGGGGTTTTCGGCCTCCTTTTTCAAGGGTCCACTTTCACCTGTTCCCCGGAAGAGGGCGACTTAAGGAAAAATCCATGGGTACGGCACTTTATCATATTTTCTGTAGGACTAATCGGGTGGACGGGGCGCGCGAGCAGTGAGCTTTCCGGGGACTCCACAAGAGGAGCGGCAGCAGAAAGCATTACACTGCGCATGTACGAAAGTTGCTCTGGTTGCTCATTTGTCAAGAGAAATCAGGGTTCTGAAACTTTTCGTAGCAGGAATGGATAGGTTCACTTCACGTTTAGTTTCTGGGGACTCCACAAGGGCGCGCTGGTCCAAGAGTTAGTGACGAATGAAGATAGGAAGCCGTGTAATGGCTCCAAATGTGCAGTTTTGTAATGCGAGTGCAATTAAATAATTAAATTTATCATAAAATCATTCCTACGCAAGAAATATGAATTTGAATATTTTGCGTGTGGCTAGCACAGCAGGACAAGTAGTAGAAAAAATACCCTTTCAATGACAATAGTAACCCCAGAAGCAAGCCGACATCATTACTATTATCATCGAAAGGGTACTTTTTTTCTGCCACTTGTCCCGCTGTGCTAGCCACACGCCCACACTAATTAAGGTCAGAAATATTTAAAATGATATTTCTTGCTGATATAGAAGGCGGCTAATATAGACGGCTGTTGAAATTCTCCGCTAGAGAGCAGCACGGTTTGAGTTTTTTCCTCTGTTATGAGTTTTTATCCCTGTTTTCGAATTTTTTCCCCAGTCCCCCCCCCCCTGGTCAACAAACAGCAACGTGCAGCCCGCTGCACACGCTCGAAACCACGCTGTTTTTACGCATGTGCTGAAGAAAATATTATTCATTGAATTAAACTTATAGATTTAGTATTTTCAATATTTTGTTCAAACTGCGCGCATGCTCAAAAATATTGACCAAGCTAAAAAATGCGTTTCTATATTTAATTTGTAAGAATAAAATTGTCTTTTTTTACGTCTCGGAAAATTTATAGTTTATAAATTTAGGAAAGAACCTAATAAATACGACATCTTCCAGACTACTAGTTAAAATTTATTTGAAAAAAATTCGAATCGATTACGTTTCGGAAAAACAGCTGGTTTCCCTCATCAGATCTGTATAAAAACGTATTGAAATTATAAGAACGAAGCAATACAATGTGATGAAAAAATGTATCCAAATATAAGAAAAGTAAAAGTAAAAGTGCAAGATTTAGAATCAGAAGTATTTATTCAAATAAATTTCGAAATTCCAATATATATACGCTATGCTGATGACTCCTTTTTAATTATTCCCGAAAATAAAATAGATTTGATCGTTTCACTTTTTAATTCTTATCACAACAGAGTACAATGTACAATCGAAAAAGAAGAAAACAATTCAATTGGATTTTTAAATTTAGAAATAATAAGATCTGAAAACAATAGTATAAAAACTAATTGGTTCTGCAAAAAAACTTATTCAGGAAGATATTTGAACAATTTTTCTAATCATCCAATATAGAGCATAAAATTGGAATTATCAAAAATCTTGTTGATTCGGCCATTCTTTTAGCAGACGTTTCTTTTTCACTTAGGAAATTTATAACTAGTTAAAAAACTATTATTCTATGATAACTATCCAAGCAATTTGATTGATAAGCACATTAACAAAAGATTAATATAACTACAGACAAAAAATAACAAAACTAACGACAATATCAATATTGACAATACTAAACAAAACTCAAAAACAATTATCTCAATATTCTTTCTAGGCCAAATTTCACACAACATTAAAAGACTTCTAAATGAAACTGATATTGTTAGAACTGTCTTTGGAGTTGATACTGAACTTGACAAATTTGTTAAATTAGGGAAAGACAGACTTGATACTTTGGACCAATGTAATGTTATATACAGAATTTCCTGTCTCTGTGGGAAAGCTTCCATTAGCTAATCAAAACGTCCGCTACAAATCAGAGTCAAAGAACATAAGAGGTGACTCTAGTTTCATGAAATGGAATGAGGTAGAAATTTTGCATATTGAACATAATGGATATAAACGCGCTTTTGCTGAGATGGGTTTTATTAAAAAAGAAGGTGAAACTTGCATAAATTTAGTTACCGATTTAGATTGTTTTAGTACTTCTTATAATAATGTCACGTCCTGTGACGTATTATAACTATATTATTTATACTTATATTATTAATAATTGCTATATTTATACTTATAATTAATATAACCTACGTAGGATTACTAACGGCGACTTGTTGCCGCACTAAACTGGTTAGTTACTTTTACCATCGAAGTGTTTGTCGCAGCTAATACCATCTCTACTAATAAAGAGCTTCTTGTCACAACTAACCAATTTTTTCAGTGTAAAAATATAATTTTTCATTCATATTTCCTTTTAGAAATATGTACGAATTCTAAACAAAATAATAAAATTGATAATATTCAAAGAAAGACTGCTTCCAGTCACCCCGAAAAATGTTGAGAGTTGGAAAAGGGGATGGTCCAGTCGTCCCGAAAATTCGGGACGAGATACTTCTTTATAGAAAATAGATATGATTGCGAAAAAAGTTTGAAAATCGAGCTGTTTTTCATTGAAAAAGGAAACATTTGGGAAGTTTATTTTTGCATAATTAAAAAAAATGTAAGGGTATGCAATATATAAAAAAATTTAGGTACACCCATCTTCATTTACCAAAATTATTAATCCAAGCAAAAAATATACTAACTGGCACTCCCATCGTCACGCTCATTTGATTACAAAGCTATTTTAAAATAAATAATAATGAATTCTAACATCAGTAACTAGTGAATTAAATTACTTTAATTTAATTTCAGAAATGTTGCCTCCTGTCAATAATTGAAGTTAAGCAACATTTGGCTCTGTTATATATTCGGATGGGGGCCACTGTACGTAATGTTTCTTTTTATCCAAAATTTAATTTTTAAATTAGAAATTAATACTACTCTACTGTGCAAAATTTGTATGTTGCCTTTGCAAAAATACTGATGATTCTTTGTATCAAAAATTTAATTTGTAAATCATGAATTAACATTACACGACTAAGCGAAAATTGTATCTTTCCATCTCAAGAAATACTCATGGTTCTTTGTGTCCAAAATTTAATTTTTAAATTAGAAATTAGCACTAAACTACTAAACTAAACTCCTATCGTTACGTTGATGTTTCTTTGTATCGAAAGTTTAATTTGTAAATTAGAAATTAATATTACACTACTATGTCAAAAATTTGTATATTTCCTTTGCGAAAAATACTCGTATAATGAATATTTAAATAGACCTTCCAAGAATAAACGTTGCCTGACCAATGTCGGACCTTTCTACTTCAAAACGATAGTGATGTGTTTTATAGGTAAAAAAAAGGCGCGAGTAGAAAAAGTCAGCCCTGGACAGACTTAAAAAATTATAATATATTTTCATGTATGTACTGTTTTTTCTAGTGAACAGTAATACAAAATTAGAAATTCAAATAAAAGATTTTGACTCAATGTATAATTGTTTGAAAATGTGCAAAAATTATATTTGTTGGATTGAGTTAAACGCACACATTTCGGAAAAAGTTGAATATGTTGCAGTTTTGGTTAAAAATTCACCTTTTTTTGCTGAAAAAGTTATTATTTGGTTAGAAATCGAATTATTTTGTTGAAAATTCAATAATTTTGTTAAAAAGTTGTACTTTTTGTTGTTTCTTTCCAGTGATACGTATAATTGTTCTCGATGTTATTTTTCTTAGTCTACTGGCATGTATTTAAACTATTTAAAGTACACAACAATTTTAAAAGTAAATATTTTAAAAAACCCTATTAAAGTAAACCAACTAATCTACAGAGACAACAAAAACGTTGAATTTTCAAAAAAAAAGAATAACTTTGTCATCAAATTGTCGAATTTACAACAAATGAATTAAATATTAAAACCAAAAAATCTAAAGTCTCAAAACCGGCGCTAAATCCAGGTTCGACTGTATTAGACATTTTTACAAAAACTCAATTTCTGCAGATTTGGTTGCGGCGTCCTTTGTGATTAATCAATGGCTAACGGAAGTCACAGACGTGACAAATATTTAGACTCAAAAACGCTTATATCGAGATTTACATCAAACTTTACATTGTTAAATTTTGAAGCTCAATGATAATTTATTTGTCAACCTAATACTCTTGAAATTGGCATTTTTTTAAGTTACAAGTTGTTAGAATTTCAAATAAAAACCTAATTTTCTAAGTTTAACTATGATTTCTTCAATTTCAAGTTTGTTCAAGTTTAGAGGATACAATTTAAGATTATAACATTTTATATATTAAAAGAATATGTAATTTGTATTTGAGAACTTTAGAAACTTTCAAAAATTCATTTTTAATATTTTCAAAATTCCTAACTCGACTTGTTTGTTTGAAATTATTTAAGGTTACATGAATTAATTAAAAGAAGTTTATAGAAATAGGAGATGTGATAAACAGAAAAGTCTAGTAAAAGAACGTGATTATGTATCATTTTCAATTTTACGAAAACAGTAAGGAGGCAATATTTCGAAACCTGTAAATTTGTTACGTCACCTTCACCATTATCAAATGTTTACAAGTTATTGCTTGATAAGGAAAAAATTAGAATTATATACAGGCTTCATCTATTTTACCTTGTGTTTAAAAAAAAAATTTTCACTCATGAATATGAATATTCTCTGGAAAAAAGTAATTTTTATAACCACAAACAACAAACACTAACTACTATTATTATTTAAGCAGTCAAAACGTCATTTGCCGGCCTATCCCTGTTTTAGTTTCAAAAACAGAAGATATGTTGCCTACTAACGAAATAAATAATGTAATTATTCTTGTCGCCTTAATATTTCCCAATTTACTATCTTTATGCAAATCCAAGGTGTAAAGTTAGAAAAATATTAAATCCCTTTTTCATTTCTGTTAGATATTGTAAAAAGAAGTTATTAAAAAAATATGCGTCTACATATTAGCAACACACTAGGCTTGATAAATTTAAATTTCATGAACTAATAAGTCTGCAGATCACCCGAAGCTGGCGATACAAATGTAGAAATCTTATATTGCGAACAAAAAATTTCAAAAATATCGATGTTCAAGTTCTTCGCTATCCCCAGCATTCTATAATTTATTTTGTATTTCGCCCAATATAAAATAAACAAATAAAATAATAATAGTCGTTCAATTCAGCCTTTTTGCTTTTTGTAAATAATAGTGGAAGATCATTTGACATTATAAAATAAACAAACTCGCAAGTTTGAGCGCATCTAGGGCACGCACCTGTTGGATCTCGCGCTTCGCGCTCAATAATGTATTCACCTCGCGCTACGCGCTCTGACACATTTGCCTAACGCCTTAATCTCGGTTTCTCCAAGTTCTCGCACTTCGTGCACTCGCTATTGTTATGACCTGCTTTTGGTTTAATTATGCCAGTTTCACATAAAAAGAAGAGCTAATTTACTTAAGGTTCTATGGACCTTAAGGAAAACATTCTCATCAAGACACTCGCGCATTGCGCTCGATAACGACCATATGTTATGTTCTATGTTTTACAGATCAAAATGAATAAAATTGTATTTTATTCAAAATGAAGAAGGAAATTCCTTGACTTCAGCGTATATTTCCGTATCTTTCTAATAAATCATACAATCAGAAAGATTTTTTCCAACTATCTGAAAAGGAGACAAGGGCCTTAAGTTCGTTCTTCGTCCATTGAACCACCCCAAACGAGTAGAGTGGAACCGGGACGGCAAGCATGTTGTTATATATATATATATATATATATATATATATAAACACATATACATGCATATATAAATGTGGGTGTGTGTATACATGCCTGTATGTATGTATACTAGGGTGATCATAAAAAACACTTTTGGGTTTCTTAGGGGCGAAAAGCAAATAAAGTTAGTTTTTGAAATTGTAGGAGGCAGGTTTTTTTTTTAAATTTCAAACAATAATTGGAGGTGGTCCATGGTCTTTGAACGTTTTCATTGCAAGAACAGACAATTTCTGTAAGTGAAGATTAGATCGTAAAAGTACAACTTCAACTCTGTTTAACAGCTGTCTATAACAGTTTTAGTTAGCGTCCCCGTCCAGCCTGACTGAACTCGGCATTCAGGCACCTAGAACGCTTACCATGAAAGGGTCTAGGCTTCGTGGTCTCGAAACCCGCTGTAGATGACTTATATGGCCGAGCTGATAAGTGCCTCGCCACGGAAATTAAACAGCTTAAGTGTTAGACCTGTCAAATTTAAAAATTTTACTCAGACTTCTTTTCAATTTAAAAGGTTTAATTACATTATCCTTAATCTGCTTTTGCAAAAAATATAACCTTCAGCCTCAGAGGAAAATATTCTCAAAGTTACAGTATCAGATGCGTATTATTAGGGCTGCTATTATTATTTTAAAACAGTAGAAAATAGTGAAAATAGCGTTTTTTAGGTAACCGTAGTTAATCTGTATTATGAATTTTCATTGAAAAATGCTTCTATATGGATTCTGAGGACCTCAACAACATATTAAAAGTTCAAATTAAAGATTAGTTAACTTTGGTTAAAATCCTAAATGAGAAAAAAGTTACCTGTGCCCATGTTAATAAACGTTTATTTTTCGGCCTGCTGGCCTTAAAAAATTGACCTGCTTACGCCTTACCTTCCTCGCTTCGTCTCGTCTTGCACGAATGTCCCTACTTTCTCGATTTGACTCGCATTACCAAACGCTGCCTCCGCGGCTAATACCTAATACTTATCTACTATTTACAATATTTACAATTTTACTTATATCTACTTCCTCTCCTATTTACAATCTTTCCTATTCCATTTCTCTTCTTCTTCATCTTACCTTACACCCCCCTTCACCCATGCTATGGCCCTTTTCCCCCCCTTTCATGCATGAATACCTCCATGCTTATCTCACTCATTTCCACCTACACGCACTCCTTCAAACAGTGTTTCACTCTTGCACCACTCTTCCCGCACAATTTACACATCTTCTCCCTAGATAGACGGAAACTATTAAAACCCTCCACGCACCCACGTCTCATCCTTGCTATAAGCTCCTGACTTCCTTTCTCTCTTTTCTCCCTTGGTATAATCCACCCATAGTTCCCGTTAAACCTTGAATCTCTTATTATCTCCTCTCCTGCTGCCTTCTCTCTCTCCATGCCGTTTTTCTCAATCATCTCATATACCTTCCTTTCTTCCTCGTACATCCTTCTCACTCCATCCATCTGCAGTCCTTTCGTTCTTAAATACCGTTCCCTTTCAACATCCGTCTTCCCATCCCCTCTCCTGTTCTCCTCCCACCAACACTCCCTAACCAGCTTACTTCCCCACTCTTCCAAAAATTTCTCCTCATATTCACACGCCCGACTCCCCATTATTATACCTAAACTCGTTCTCCCCGTCTCCTTGCTGACAATATAATTAGGCATGTTCCTTGCCAACCCCAGTGTCCACTTTACATACCTCCCCTGTGTCCTATTTACCTCCTCACTTTCCTTCCACCCCCACACCTCTACTTTATACAATAGCACACTCATCACTAGTGAGTCAAACAATTTCATTTTCCTTCCAAAATCATCTGCAAATAACTTCTTTCCCAATGCTCATACCCGCCTCATCACCACATTCACCCTCCTCACTCTGTTTTATGTGGTCATCCACTCCCCCATTTCTCCGAAAAAAGAAGCCCAGGTACACAAACTCTTCTTGTCAGCAACACTACATCATCTGCATAGGCGAGTGACCAATTTCTAACCCCTACTACCCTAACTCCTCCTAGCACTACGGCCTCTAGGTTACTTTCCATTTCCGCGATTGAAATCACAAAAGCGTTGGGCTAACAGGACACCCTTGCCTTAACCCCTATCCATCCAGAATCCCTCCGAAATCCCCTCCCCTCCTCTTAACTTATCTTTCGTCTCTTCATATATCTCCCTTACGCTTTCGATCAGGCCTTTCTCCACTCCCCTCTCCTTCATCGCCTCCCAGAAGCTCCCCCTATCCACCGAAGGAAACTCGCCTTTGAGATCCACAAAAAACGCGTACACTCTCGACCCCTTCTTCGCTAATTCTCTATCCACCACGTGCTACAGACCGTAGATATTGTCGATAGTGCTCCTGTCCGCCCTAAAGCCCGCCAGCGTATCCGGCAATATTCCTTTTCCCTTGACATCCATACGCAGCCTCTCCGCCACGACCATCGCGTATACTTTATGCGCCGTATTCATTAGCGTAATCCTTCTATAATTATCCAGGCCGGCGAAAGCCTCGTGTGTCTTAAAGACACGAAGCGACCCAAGGATGACAGCTTTCTGCATCCATCTCGCAAGTGCTTTGGCATATTTTTGGCACGCAGGAATGGCTTTAATGTTACGAACTAGTAATAGTTTCGCACCTCCGAGAGCACCGAACCAAGCCTCGAGTGTGCAACGGAGACTGCTATCCAAAAATCGTAGTTCCAGAAAATTTGGCACTTCTCGTTTTGGACAATTCACTCTATCTCCCTTGGAGCGTTCGACAGGGCTGGGTCGCGGCCAACACCGTAGGAGCGACAAAGATGGTAATAAAGCACTCATAGGGCCGCATTATGTCTGCAGATATTCGTTGTTCCCGCATGGGTAGGAAACCTAGATAGTATGTGTCCTAGGTACTCTCCCTGTGCATGACACGCCCTGCACCTAACGCTGGGAACTTCTTGACATAGCATGTGGTCACGGTATACCAAGGTGGAAATGACACCGTCTTGGCATGCGAAAATGAAACCTTCTGTACCTAAATTAAGCCCTGATAATCTGAGAAAAGCAAAAGTTTGCTCCTTCGACAAGGACTGTTTTTCTACATTCCTGTGAAAATATTCGTGCATTTTCTTGCCGAGTAGCTGTTAGTGGAATTTTTCAACTTTTGCTTTCTTCACTTTGGCTTTTAGAAGTAAAGCATCTAGATGGAGTAATGCACTTTCCTCACTTCTGATGTTAAAATGCAGGCCAAGGGTCTCAGTCGCCTGCTTCGCGGCTTTGTAAAGGAACGGTCCTTTGCCAATCATCTCGTGATCAGTGGAGATTCAGAATTTCGCGTCCACCTTGACGGCGTGAGATGTATAATCGCGGAACAGACGAATTGATATGCAAGCTTTTCTGCATATGCATGATCTTACGGCGCTCCGCGTACATATCCATTTTTCGAGAGGTAGGCACGTTGATTTCGCAACGATTGAATCGAAACGTGCTGAAGCTCTGGGTGTTTCTGGTACCACAGAGTATGCATACGCGCAATAAAGCCTCGATGAACAGGGATAATGCTGGCTTCGTAGCAGTCCAGCAAGTCATCCTTGAGTTGATTCGTCCACTCAATGTGGGCGTTTTATTTACGATGTTGATAAAGTGATAGAACATACACCCTCCCTGTCTATAGCTATCCATATACAATTTATATTTTATTCATCTATAAGAATACGTATTTGTTTCAATTATCAGGAAGATAATTTAAGCTGTAGAGTTAATGATACAAATAACCAAAAGTTTACATTATTTATATATACCTTCGTATTTCAATAAGATAAACAATTAGTTATTTTATCCATATATAATTGATATTTCAAAATACGTATTTGTTTCGATTACAATACAATCTTAGTTAAACCGTAAAATAAATAACTAATATTCTTATTATTTACATATACATTCGTATTATAATAACAGAAATAAATCGTTATATTTTCCAGATATAAAATATATTTTAAAAATAAAATAGAAGTTTCAACTTGTATCGTAGAACTAAGGAACACGGCAGAACCGAGTGCGTATGCTAAAATCAATATACCCCAAGAGAGCAGCAATCTGCCTAATGATTCCGATCGGATTTCAACCTCGGTGGTCAGTGCCGGTTCCATGGATTTTGGGGGGAACCAAACATACTTGGACAGGAGCGTGTGTGAGGAGTTTGGAGGTCCTTTGGTCGTTACAGAAGGGAAAGATCGGCGTGATCAGTCTCTCCTACGATGTACGTGGAAGGCCTTTGAGTCGGCGACTCAGAAATTGGAGGAATACCTACAGGAGTTACGGGAAGTCATTGGAGAGCTCAAGAGCTTTAGCGACTCTAAGAGCAATATGTGGCTTCCGATGCGGAAGGGAATCGGAGATGCGGCACAGATGCTCAACGATATGGACATCGGAATGGATGACTTGCGAAGGGGTTCAAACTACCGAAGAAGCCGGGGAAATACTCGCTCCCACACTTGGGAAGAGGCCGAGAGACCCCACATTGAGCCCCCCGAGTCTGCTACGCCAAGGCCCAGGACGAAAAGGTTGAAGTCCCGGAACAACGTTTCGAAGACTTCAACCCCTAAATCAGAAGAAAGGAGGACGAAGGTAGAAATGAAGAGCATCGGTTCACAGAAGAAGGTGAAAAAGAGGTGAGCTATACCTGAGGCGGTTATCATAAAACCGGCCGAAGGTTCAAGCTACGCAGGGTTCCTAAAGGACCTCAAACCAAATGTGAAACCCGACACCCTCGGCGATAACGTCAGCGGTGACAGGGAAACAAGGAAAGGAGAGGTACTCGTGGAGGTCAAGCTCACAGCGGAGAGCAGATCAATGTTCTCCGCTGCCATCAGAACAGCTGTTGGAGCAAGGGTCTGTGTTAGGGACCTGATCCCCCGCACTGAGGTCGAGGTACTGGACCTGGACACAACCACGCAGGAGAGATAACGGTCAGTCTCACCAAAAAGGCCTTTAGAGGAACTCTGAAAGCCTTCGTTGGACTGACCGAAGAAATGGCGGCGAGATTGGTGAGGGTAGGACACCTTAAGGCAAGGCAACGTAGGGCAGCGAGCGGCAAGGGCCCCTTTCAGGGCAAAAGGATGTTGGAGGTGCGGCAAGGAGGGTCGCAAGTCTCCGGAGTGCACCAGCACTGCGCAGTGCTTCCTCTGCGATACACATAGTGAGAGGCCCCGGACTGACCATCGGCTGGGGTCAATGAAATTCTTGTCGTTCAGGGAGGCAATCACGTCGAGGAACCCTCCCAGAAGACATGTATGAGTAGCTTCACTCAGCCATGATGTCGAAAGCCGACGAGCCCGTTGTGGGACATTGTGGCACTAATAAGGATGATGCGTACATCATGGATGGGCAGGTCCAGGAAGAAGCACAGAAAAAGCCATGGGTAAGTATGTTGAAAACAATATGCCCCAAGGAAGTAGCAATCTCACCACTGATTCCGATCGGGTGCAAGCCCCGGTGGTTAGTGCCGGTTCCATGGATTTTCGGGGGAACTAAACATACTTTGACAGGAGCGTCTGCGAGGAGTTGGGTGGTCCTTTGGACGTGATAAAGGAGGTGGAAGTATCCATCAACAAGATGGACATCGCAGAAATGGATGCCAAACTTTCAAAGAAAAATAATCTCTTTAAAGAGCTACGAGACACCATAAAAGGAATGATGTAATTCAGCAGCACAAAGAGGAATATGTGGCTGCCAATTAGAGATAGGCTGGAACGAGCGGAGCGACTCGTGGACGAACTGCGCGATCACTTAATGACGACTGAAGGGCTTCATAGGGATTTGATCGAGGATGTTGGACAAACTGCCCAAACGAGAGCGTCGACCCGTAAGGAGAAGGCAACGTAGAACACAGACGAAAGCCGCAACTCCAACTGATGAAGCCGTGGCAGCTCCCACTCTCCGTGATAGAAAACGAGAGAGGGAGACTACCCTGAGTCCAGTAGAGAAGAGTCCATCCAAGCCGAGAAGCAAAAGACCGAGGACCCGTCCTGCTGCGGTGACGACCTCAACACCTAAGAAGGACGAGGAAGGCATGCCTACACAGGCAACCCAAGCTACGAAGAAGAAGAAGAGAAAGAAGCGAGCTAGACCCGAGGCGGTTGAGGGTGTCAGAGAAACCAGGAACAGCGAGGTCCTTGTGGAAGTAGGACCTGCAGCGGACGACAGATTGAAGCTATTCGCTGCCATTCGAGAGGCCATCGGTAAAGAGGGTAATGTGAAGAAGCTTGTCCCTCGCACTGAGGTCGAAGTTTTAGACCTCGATATCACAACTGTTGCGGAGGAGGTTGAAGCTGCGGTCAGGAAATGCCTGGGAGCAGAATCACCTGAACAGATAAGAGTCAATTTCACGAAAAGGGCCTTCAGAGAAACGCTGGAGGCATTCGTGGAAGTGACAGAAGAACAGGAGCGTAAAATATTACACGCAGGCTTCGGCCAGATGGCGGCGAACTGCGAGGGTCCAGATGGGGCCAAATCATGCTAGCGATGCGGCAAAGAGGGGCATATAGCTAACATCGTAGCTGGGCAGGTTCGCTAGAAGCCCACAACAACAGGTAAAGACCCAGCTGGCACAAAAGACGAAGGGCGAAGCACGGCCTTAGAACGGCACCCCCTGAAGTAATGCCAAAGCGGTTTCGGGGGAAATCATGCCAAGGAGAAAGGGTGGTGGTTTTTAGTCGACGGATGGTAGCATCACTATAATGATCAAATAAAGATCTTTGCGTATATATCCATCTCGCAAGTGCCGTGGAAAATTTTTGGCACGCGGGAATGGCTTTGAGGTTACGAACCAGTGATAGTTTCGCACCTCCGAGAGAACCTATCACAAGGACAATTACTCGTACCGAATATTTTGGATTATTTTACTTAAAGATTCACTATTCCAGTTGAAAATTCCTCTGTTTGGTTGAAAATTCAATTATTCTACTTAAAGGTTCACTATTCTAGTTGAAAATTCATCTTTTCGGTTAAAAATTCAATTATTCGACTTTAGGATTCACTGTGCCAGTTGAACATTCATCTTTTTGGCTGGAAATTCAATTATTCTACTCTAAGATTTTTAATTAAATTTTATTCAGAAAAAAGATCTCCTTTCACTCCGCTGGGATTCGAACACCAGGTAAACTGATTTCCGGGCAGGTGCTCTAACCACTGAGCTACAGAGAGAACAGAGGTTGGTTGATATTGTAGATTACCATTTTATGTGTGGATTTCTCTCCTCGATTCGTTACCTTCTCGGATGATAATACAGATTTCTATTAAAAATTGATGTAACATCTTGCGAAATAAAGCGTATTTCAGAAAAACAATTCTTACTCTGATCTCTCTGTAGCTCAGTGGTTAGAGCAACTGACCGGAAATCGGTAAACCTGGTGTTCGAATTCCAGCAGAGTGAAAGGAGAAGATCTTTTTTCTGAATAAAATTGAATTAAAAATTTTTATTCTCCATCTTGTCTGAAATTACGTTCAAATATTTTCTGTATGGGTTGAAAATTCAATTGTTTTACTTAATGGTTTATTATTCGAGTTGAAACTTCATATTTTTGATAGGAGACTCAATTATTCTACTTAAAGATTCGTTATTCCAGTTGAAAATTCATTTGTTTGGTTGAAAATTCAATTATTTCACTTAAAGATTCACTAGTCCAGTTGAAAATGCCTCTATTAGGTTGAAAATTCAATTATTCTACTCAAAGATTTACTATTTTAGTTGAAAATTCATCTTTTTGGTTGAAAATTCAATTATTCGACTTTAAGATTCACTACTTCAGTTGAAAATTCATTTTTTCTGGCTGAAAATTTAATGATTCTACTTGAAGATTTACTATTCTAGTTGAAAATTCATCTTTTTGGTTGAAAATTTAATTATTCGACTTTAAGATTCACTACTCCAGTTGGAAATTCCTCTTTGTGGTTGAAAATTCAATTGCTTTAATATTCAAGTTGAAAATTCATCGTTTTGATAGGAAACTAAATTATTCGACTCAAACATTTACTATTGCAGTTGAAAATTCATTTGTTTGGTTGAAAATTCAATTATTTTACTTAAAGATTCACTATTCCAGTTGAAAATTCCTCTGTTTGGTTGAAAATTCAATTATTCTACTTAAAGATTCACTATTCTAGTTGAAAATTCATCTGTTTGGTTGAAAATTCAATTTTGAGTGAAGACCGAGACGCTAACGGTTCCTATGTTAACCAAATGGTTGGCTGCGGTAGACCATGTATTTTTTGATCATGATAGGGTTCGCCCTCAAAAAACGCCGATGAAGACGTCTCAGCTAGAGACTCGAGTGTACCACTGTAGTACAATGTAAGCCACTTTTGCACTCGTTTGGTCTTCTATAACCACAGTAATGTTCGCCTGGGTACCAACTTCCGCTCCTGCGAATCGAACAAATCCTGAGGCGCAGCGTGTACACTGTACATCCGTCAAACAGGAAGGCTCGTGGACGTGAGGCAGTTGCAAAGACGGTCTTTCCCCTGAAGGACCTAAAGTCTACTTGGCCTTGCGTTGCGCTGACAAATATAGTTGGTACACTCGCAAACATGGTTAACGTAACTTTCGTGCTCCTTGCCTTTAGCCTCGATTTAACCGTAAATCACTCCTCGTTATATTTGAAATAATGCAAGTATTATTTATACTTTCGGCTAGATTAACATATAGATTATGGTGTTGGGGAAAACAATGCTTGATAGCTGAAAAAGCTTCTGGGGATTGCATTGATGTTTTGCCAAAATGTTGAAAACTCGTCAGTTTGGTTTTCCTCACTTTAAGTTGAACGCTACTTCTAAATAAAAACATGTGGAATGTGATATGCTCTCGAGTAGAACTTATTTTTGATGTGGATATATTAGCATTGAAGATTATCGGACCTTTTTCTGAGTTCCTGTTATTTTTCTGTATCAATGGCATGGCATACATAACTCGATTTCTATCCAAAAAGAGTATTTTGTCTGACTCATGTGAGATTGTTTGTCATTGAAAAGTTTAGTTCGATATACCGTTCCGACTTCCGCGCCTGCAGTAAGTTATTTTTCCCTAAAATAGCTTTTTGTACACTCACGCAAATTGCATCAAGCTCAAATTTAACCATTGTTTGTTAGTTTGTTTGATCGTATCGGTGTTTCGACACGATTCATCCAATTTTTAGTTCGTTCACGATTGTGTAACAAGGGAAAACGGTAAAAAGATTACTTTACAGCGAAGCATTTATCGGGCGGTTGGGATCAATGCAAAGGGCGCGTTGTGGTATCAGTTCGATCGAAATTGAAATCTAAACGCGGTTCGTTTTCCGTTCCGTTCTCCACCTGGCACGCGTAAGGTTCAATCTGCGGCTGCCTTCACAAGTGTGTTGAACGAACACCGCGTGAGAACTCCATTCTAACTGCTCTCGAATATCACAAAGGCAACACAAAATCGGTGATTCACCGATTCACGCTCGACCGAGAGTGCCCTGTGTGCCTGTGGTCCGACGCAAGATCTGCGTTTGTGCGAGGCTGCACATGGGTGCGTGCACATGCCCAATTTTCAGACTTGTTCACAATTCTTTCCATTTGCCGTTTCTCGAGTGTCGCTTTCTTCGAGTCCCGGGATCCCCAGGACCAAGCAATGATTTACGATTTTTCTATTTCCCATCCCATCTTATGAATGAAGAAAGGCATATTCGATGACGAACTTACTTCCGTGGCATTGTCCGAGAAATAGGGACAAACTGCAGAAAAATATCGAAGATGGACTACTAGTTTTTCCTTCGGCTTTGGGCATCCCAGGGGACAATAATTACGAGATGCATTTTGTATATACCTTGCGGTCGTTTTGAGGTGAAAAGAAGAAAACGTCGTAAACTTGAATTCAAGGGTCTTACAATTGTACCAAATAACTCGTTCGAATATGGTCTTTTATGGATGAAAATTGATTATTAATGAGCTTCGAATTCCACTGGTTTTTGACGACGGGCCCTATGTTTCAGAATTTCTACATGTAGACTGTAGAGTTTTCATATTTTACATTTAGGCGAACTTGAGCAGATTCTTTCTTAGTAAAGTTGCTACTGTATGTATTTCAAATCTTATACTACGTGTATAGAAAATGGGCACAATCGGCTTGTTTAATAAGTATAATGCATTTTTAATGATTTGTTTTTGAATTTTTAGTCCGTACAACTGACTTTATAAAAAGAGGATCAAAAATGTGAATTCAATTTTGAGTGATGTACGAAACGTTCTGAAATTATTCCAGAATTGAAAATATTTATGAACCCGTGTGGAAATGTTGTCATGGCGCTAGCTGGGCCCAAAATAGGAAAAACTTGGCCCCAAATTGGGGATTTAGGCGAGATAAATATATTATCGAGCGCGAAGCGCGAGAACCAACAGTCGCGCGCCCTAGGCGCGCTCAAAATTGCGAGCGAAGTGAGCCGCGCGCGAAGCACGCGATGAGAATGTACCCGCGCAAACGGCAGATTTTTGTTGTTGTCTTTTTGACTTGAAAATTCATCTAATTTAGTAGAAATTTAATCTTTTTTGGATAAAAATGCAATTATCTGGTTCAAAAAAATTTTTTTTCCAAAAGGTCATCCTTTTTGGTTGGAAATTCATCTGTTTTCTTGAAAATTCAATTATTTCCGTAGAAAATTTACTTTTTGTTTAAAATTCTTATTTCCCTATTAAAAATTGAACTGAAATACTTATAGTATGAATTTAGCTATTTTCGTTTTAATTTGTCATTTAGTTTGAAAAATTTATTTGTTTTCGTAAAAATAGCATCTTCGTTGGATAAAAATTAAGCTGTTTTTTTTTTCTTGTCTTTTCGACTTAAAAATTCATTTGTTTTACTAGAAATTTAATCTTGTTTGGATAAAAATGCAACTATTCTGTTCAAAATTTTAAAAAATTTCAAAAAGTCATTCTTTTTCGTTGAAAATTCATCCGTGTTCTTGAAAATTCAATTATTTTCGTAGAAAATTCACCTTTTTTAATTGTTTTTTTAATTTGTTTCAGTAGAAATTGCATCTTTCTTGAATAAAAATTCAACTATTTGGTTGGAAATTCAACCATTTTCTCCAAGAGTCATCCTTCTTGGTTGAAAATTCATCTGCTTTCTGGAAAATTTAACTATTTTCGTAGCAAATTTACTTTTTGCTTGAAATGCCTATTTCCTCGTTAAAAAATCAACTAAAATCTTTTTTTTCGGTATGAAAATTTAACTATTTTTTTGAAAATTTTTCTTTTTGTTCATTAAAAAATCAGTTTAAATTACATCTTTCTTCAACAAAAATGCATCATTTTTAGTTGCATATTCAATTGATTTGTTGAAAATTCAACTATATTTGTAGAAAATTTACTTTATGTTTGAAATTCCTATTTTATCGTTAAAAAGTCAAATGTAATCTTTTTTGTAAGAAAATTTAACAATTTTTTGGAAAATTTGTGTTTTCGTTCTTTGAAAATTCGATTTTTTGAGTAGAAATTACATCTTTTTCAGACAAAAATCTACCTATTTCGTTGAAAATTCAACAATTTTGTTAAAAATTCAACTATTTACGTAGAAAATTTACTTTTTGTTTGAAATTTCTATATTTATGTTGGAAAGTCAACTGAAACCTTTTTCAAATGAAAATTCAACTATTTTTTTTCAAATTTATCTTTTTGATTTAAAAATTTAGCTGTTATAGTAGAAATCATATTTTTATTATATGAAAATGCAACTATTTGGTTAAAAATTCAACCATTTTTTAAAAAGTCATCCTTTCTGGTTGAAAATTCATTTTTTTCTTGAAAATTCAACTATTTTCGTAAAAAATTTACTTTTTGTTCAAAGTTCCTATTTTATTGTTAAAAATTCGACTAAAAATCTTTTTAGTATGAAAAATTAACTACTTTTTTAAAAAATTATTTTTTTAGTTTCGAAAATTCCTTTTTTTTACTATAAATTGCATCTTTCTTGGATAAAAATTCAACAATTTAGTTGAAAATTGAACCATTTTCTTCAAAAGTCATCCTTCTTGGTTGAAAATTCATCTGTTTTCTGGAAAATTTAATTATTTTCATAAGAAATTTTCTTCTAGCTCAAAGTTCCTATTTTGTTTTTAAAAAGTCAATAAAAATCTTTTTTGGATGAAAATTCAACTTTTTGTTGTTCAAAATTTGTCCTCTCGATTTGAAAATTCATCTGTTTAAGTAGCAATTTCATCCTTCGTAGATAAAAATGCAACTGTTTAGTTTAAAAGTCATCCTTTTTGGTTGAAAATGCGAATGATTTTTTGAAAATTCAACTACTACGTAGAAAATCTACTTTTTGTTCGAAACTCCTATTTTCTATTCGAAAAGTTAACTAAAATCTCTTTTGGATGAAAATTCAACTGTTTATTGAAAAATTATCTTTTCGATTTAAAAATGCATTTGTTTGAATAGAAATTTCATCGTTTTTGGATAAAAATACAACTGCTTTATTGAAAACTTAACAATTTCGTTAAAAAGTCATCCTTTACGGTCGAAAATTAAACTATTTTCGTATAAAATTAACTTTTTGTTTAAAATTAATATTTTCTTGTTCAAAAGTTCACTAAAATCTTCATGGATGAAGATGCAACTGTTTTTTATTTAATTTGTCTTTTTGACTTCAAAATTCATCTTTTTTAGTAGAAATTCAATCTTTTTGGATGTAAATGCAACTATTTGGTTCGAAATTTTAAAAAATTTCCAAAAAGTCATCATTTTTGGTTGGAAATCTTTTTTTTTTCTTGAAAATTCAACTATTTTCGTAGAAAATTTACGTTTTGTTTTAAATTGATATTTTCTTGTTAAAAATTCAACGGAAATCTTTTTAATAGGAAAATTTAACTATTTTGTTTTAAATTTGTCTTTTGTTTTTGAAAATTTATTTGTTTTAGTAGAAATTGCATCTTTCTTGGATAAAAATTCAACTATTTGGTTGAAGCTTAAACCATTTTCTTCAAAAGGCATCCTTCTTGGTTAAAAATTCATCTGCTTTCTGGAAAATTTAACTATTTTCGTAGAAAATTTATTTTTTGATTAAAATTCCTATTTGCTCGTCAAAAAATCAACTAAAATCTTTTTTTTTTCTTTGAATGAAAATTTAACTATTTTTTTGAAAATTGGTCTTTTTGTTCTTTAAAAAATCAGTGGTTTCAGTAGAAATTACATCTTTCTTTAATAAAAATGCAACTGCCTTGTTGAAAATTCAACATTTTCATTAAAAGGTCATCCTTTTTCGTTACAAATTCAACTGATTTGTTGAAAATTCAACTATTTTAGTAGAAAATTGACTTTTTGTTTAAGATTCTTATTTTCTTGTTAAAAAGTCAACTGAAATCTTTCTTGAATAAAAATACAACTGCTTTGTTGAAAACTTAACAATTTTGGTAAAAAGTCATCTTGAACGGTTGAAAATTCAACTATTTTCATAGAAAATTTACTTTTTGTTCAAAATTCATATTTTCTTGTTAAAAAGTTAACTAAAATCTTTTTGAATGAAAATGCAACTGCTTTTTTTTATTTGTCTTTTTGACTTAAAAATGCATCTGTTTTAGTAGAAATTTTATCTTTTTTGGATAAAAATGCAACTATTTGGTTCAAAATTAACAAAAATTTCAAAAAGTCTTCTTTTTTCGTTGAAAATTCATCCATGTTCTTGAAAATTTAACTATTTTTGTAGAAAATTTACGTTTTTTTTCAAATTCTTATTTCCTTGTTAAAAATTTAACTGAAATCTTTTTAACATGAAAATTTAACTATTTTGTTTTAAATTTATCTTTTATTTTTTAAATTTTATTTATTTCAGTAGAAATTGTTTTCGAAGAAAAAGATCATTTTCTACCAAATAAATTCATTTTTTAACAAAATACGTGAATTTTCGACGAAATAGTTGAATTTTCAATTAAAAAAGACAAATTTTCATCCAAACGGTGTAATTTTGAACTACAAAATATTAATTTTCAACTAACAATGTAACAGTTAAATTTTCAGTTAAAGAAATTAATTTTCAACCAAACTGATAAATTTTGAACTAAAATGATGAATCTTCAACTGGAATAGTTGAATTTTATGCTAAAAAATCGAATTTTCAACCACAAAGATTAAATTTCTAAAAAAAAAAACGATTTTTGCACAAAGTATGTGATTGTTCAAACAGATTAATTTTTAAACGAAAAATATCAATGTTCAATTAGAAAGAAAAAAAAATTCTATTGTAATTCAACTTTTTTCACTAAAACCAATTTTTACTAAAAAAGTTAAATTGTCAACCAATACTTAAATAATTAAACCTTAAATAGTTCAATCAAACATATGAATTTCCAATTAAAACTATGGAATATTCAATTGGAATGAGTTAAATTATCAGTTAAAAAATTACTTTAAAAAAAAAACGAACTTTCGAAAAAAGAGTTACATTTTCAAACAAAGTGAAGAATTTTCAACCTAACTGATAAATTATCAACTAAAATTATGAATTTTTGACTGGAATAGTTGAATTTCAAATCAGAAAGATGAGTTTTTAAATAAAACAATGAATCTTCAATTGAAATAGTTGAATTTTCAACCAAAAAATATTAATTTTTACTAAAAAAGATAAATTATTAACCAAAACTCGAATAATTAAATTATCAACTAAAACTATGGAATATTCATTCAGAATAATTTAAACTTTCTTGATATATGAATAAAAATTCTTGATAGTTTTTTTTTCTTCAATTTGAAATTTTCATTTTTCTGTGAAATCATGTTATCACATCTATTAATTTTAAATGATTTAATATTTGAAAATAGTTAATAAATTTTCATTTTTCAACGTTAAAATCTGTAAATTGTTTAATTTTGAACAGATTCAGAATCATCTTGTACAATCAATTATTGTTCAATTTTATATACTCTAACTACGGCTCAATTTTTAAAAGCATTAATTAATTTATATTTACTAGAGCAATTTTAAACGTTTTTTTTTTGTTTTAACAAATTTTCAATTTCGAACGCATGTTGAATTTTCAGTTAAAAAAATTATGTTCCACAAAAAATTAACTTTCAACCAAAAAAAATAACTTTCAAAAAAATTGTTACGTTTTTAAACAAAGTGAAGAATTTTTCACTGTTAATTGAATTTTAAACAAAAAAGATGAGTTTTCAAATAAAACAATGAATCTTTAACTGAGATAGTTGAAATTTCAATGAAAAAAGATAAATTGCCAACCAAAACTTAAATTTTGAATTAAAACAATTTATCGATTTTTTTTTAACAAAATACGTGGATTTTCAACGAAATAGTTGAATTTTGAACCAAGAAAGATTAATTTCCATTAAAAAGTGGGACACTTAAATTTTCAGTTGAAAAAATTAATTATTAACCAAACTGATGAATTTTGAACTAAATAGTTGAATTTTAAACCAAAAAGATGAGTTTTTTCAAATAAAAAAATAAATCTTCCAACTAAAATAGTTGAATTTTCAATCAAAAAAGATAAAATTGTACTAAAAGAGATAAATTATCAACCAAAACATAAATAATTAAATTTTAAATTAAAAAAAATTGATGTTCAACCAAACAGATGAATTTTGAAATAAAACTATGGAATATTCAATTGGAATAAGTTAAATTTTCAGTTAAAAAATTTACTTTCTACAAAAAAACTAACTTTAAAAAAAAAATAACTTTCAAAAAAATAGTTACATTTTCAAACAAAGTGATGAATTTTCAACTAAATGAGAATACAGATAGAAGGTGTATGGTGGAATTGGGACGAGGACAGGGAAGAGT